>BQNB010080072.1:4723-30042 GCA_026074375.1 Tanacetum coccineum
TGATTTGAATAAGAAAAGAGATATTTTTGATTTAATTATACTACTAAAATTAAAGGCACAATTAAACAACTAAATTAAACTAATTACGAAAGTAAATAAAATGCGACATTTAAGAAAACAAATGCAATTTAAAACTTAAAAATATAAACTAAATTCCTAAACCTAAATTAATGCTAAAGAAAATTTTAGGAAAAAGAAAAATATTTTTTCTTAGGTTTTTCGGATTTTTTATGAATTAAATACTATTTAATCTAAATTAAATTCTAAAAATAGAAATTAAATTGATAAAAAATTAAGAAAAATACTTTTTAAGCTAGTTTAATCCTAAATTACTTAAAAATATGAGAAAAACATTTTTATTACTTATTTTCTATTTAAAAGTTTTAAAAACTAGAATTAAAGATTAAAAATTGAAAAATTAAGATTAAAATATTTAAAAATAAAAAATTACTTTTCAAATAAAATGATCTAAGAAATTTTAAAACTAAACTAATATTTTTGTGTTTTTATCAAACTTTTTCTATTTTTTTTTTTTTGATTTTTGATTTTCGAAAAAGATATTAATAATAACTAAATTCGAAACTTATTTTTTAAAAAAATATTAAACTTAAGCTAAAAATTATATAAAAAATACTTTTTATAAGCAGAAAAAGTGCAGAAATTTGATTTTATAAAAAGCCCCAATTTTTATCAAGTAATTAAAAACTAATTTAAGAAATTAAACTAAAAACCTAATTAATTATTTATTAAAACTTATTTTTTATAAAACTTAAACTAAAACCACCCAAACACATGGGCCAATACTGCCATTTTTGAAAATAGAGGGTAGGCGGGCAACATATGAGATTTTCAATAAAAACACAAAGATCGATTAAAGGACAGAAGTGGTCCCTTAACTTGGGACTAACAAGACTAATATTTAAACTAACGAAAGGACAAACGATGTAATAAACTAAGGACTAACGATGTAATTAACTAGGGACTATTATTAAACTAACAAGGACTAACTGAGTAAATTTTAGCTTAACGAAAACTTTGAATATTGACAGAAATGACCCCTGAACCTTCTAAACGTTTATGATCAGCATCCTTATTGCATTTAATCAGCTTATTAACCAAGTTTTAAGAAAGAGCTTTTATAAATCTTAACTCTCAGCTTATTTCAAATAAGCAGAATGAGCTTATGAAATCTATTAAACTCTACTAACCTTAACAGCTTACAACCTTTTTTTTAACTTAAGCTAATTTCAACCAAACAACTCACATCCTCAAAACAGCTTATAAACTTTTTGCTTATATCAATCCCAAACAACTTATTTAAACTCAGCTGACTCTAACAGCTTAATATTCCAACTCTTAAACTAAATCAACAAAGCAACTTCAAGGCACATGACTCTTTTTAACTACTTAATATAATCAGCTTATTCAAACTATTTAGCAATTTCAAAACAGCTTATTTAACTACTTTTAAACAGAATATTAGAACAAATAACTAACAGCTTATTAGGAAAACAGTAATAAAACAAATGTAAAACAAATGGTGTGTACCTTAGATTTCCAGCTAGAACAGGAAACCAATAAGCTGTGTGGGCTTATGGCTTAATCCACATAAGCCCTAAATCAATAACAAAACCTATACTAATCCTATGTGCTAACCCTTAGCTCTAAACACCCTCTTGGAGTCTCAGCAGCCATCCATCTCTAATAGAGACTCCAAGCCTTGAACAAATGATAGTAATAACAAACACAACACAAACTCTTGTAACAGAATTAAAATGAATACACGAATTAATATGAAATAAAACTTTTATTAAATCTGAAATAGAGTTCTTACAACTCAAAACGAAATAACATAAAATTGAAATTACAATAAAAGAGAACTACTAACAACCGAATCAACAAAAGTAAACTTATTACAAAAATAAACTGAAAAATTAACACTAAAAAATTACTCCCTTAAGCTTATGAAGATAGGGTATTTATACCCGAAGCTCCATCTTCTCGATCCTTCTTCTTGCTTCAATCTTGGCCCTCCAATCTCTTCTCTCTCCTTGATCTCATATGTAAGCCGTAGGATTAGATTGTGTATAAACCCGGATCGATGATGTGGACAGTTGTGTTAGATATGTGAGAGTATTCACACACGTCACATCAACCAATCATATCATGAGAATATGCCAGGGTGGATTGGGGTTAATCGAAAGTGATGGATGGGTTAGGATTTGTGAGAGGGTTGTTAACCCCATGGTTAATTAGGGTGGAGGTGAGGGGATTATTAACTAGGGTTTAGGTGTTCTTGAAGTGTTCGTGTGTGGGTGAGAGAGTGAATCGCATTTGGGGGTAAAAAATGAGCACAGTAACTGTTTTTGGGGTATTAGTTAAACCGGGTTGGTCGGGTTAATGGTCGGGTTAGGATTCGGGTAATTGGGTTGGGGGCTTGGTTGTGATTGGTTGAGAGGGAATCCATGGGTAGATTTGACCCGGTCATTTGACCCGCGCCTTTTTGCATCTTTTTTTTTTAACTATGAGGCAATTGCATCTTTGGCCCTTGTGTTTGGGAAGCACATTTTCTTAGCTATAATTAACTTTCATAAATTGCAAAGTTAACCCTTGAATTTATAAAACAAATGGAATTGGGTTTTGGTTGACTGTGGTTTAGCTGCAGTTGACTGTAGAAGGCTGAGGCATGATCTCTTCGGCTTCGGCTTTGATTTCTTTAGCTTCTTGATCACTCATCCGTTCTCGTGTTCGTTTTTGACTGATTTCTTGCAATATTTGACATATCCATACCTGCACACATAAAACTCAGATACAAGCACATTTTTGCCATTTTTGATCCGTTTTGGGTTGAATTGGGCCTTTTTAAGCATAAATAGATATGTGTATTCTACACTTATCACACCCCATAAAAATTTAGATTTCTTTATTCATTAAGAAGAATTATGTACCGCAAAAATTTATAAATTGTACCGTTAATCTCAACAAGAAGTAATTCTATGATCGTCATGCATTACTCCCTGTCATGAAAAGTTTAATTAGCACGCGAATATCACCATTATTACTCTTGTGTCCAAACGGATATTTTAGAACGTGTAACGATAAAAACCATACTTATTTCACAATTGCGAAACGAGGCCATTTACTTGTATCACTTTATAAAACCATCTACATTCAATTTAATAACCATGGAAACCTTTAATCGAATTCAAAAGAAATATATATCTACATACATATAAAAACAAATAACTGATAATGTTAAAAACACCATCATCATTCACACTTAAACACTACCCTACTAGTTCTTATTACTTTTCAACTTCACAAGAATGGATACGTCCCAACATATGATATATATTTCAAAAGGAAAAGACAAGAAACAGTAAGGATTCCTAAATAGTTTTAGGAATAGTCAATAATGGCAAAACAGTATTAAAATTTATCACTATGGTGCAATAGTGGTGTAGAGCCATTTCACATGCAATATCTCAGTAACCAAGCAAAATTTTAAGTATAAATTAGAATCTTGCATACACACTTTTAAGCACCACTAAACTTTGAAAACAAGAATTAAGCAATACGATTCGAGTAAGAACTATCATTGGGGTGCAATAGCTAAGTGGGCGTCGGTTTACAAGGGATGGAAACCAAGAGTAGTTCGAGCTCTTAGCATCATCATCCCTCCTCATCCTTTAGTAAACCTAAACCTCGGTAAGTCGTCCTCGTAGTTTAACATTCATATTACTTAACGAAAGCCTTGGTTTCGCATGACTTGCACACGACCTATAACCCAGACGTGACTAATATGTACGTACTTATATGAAGACCTTGGTCGTGGCATACATGAAATAACAATGTATAAGTAACTTATGTAAACAACGTAGCATGCGTAAGAACAAATGTAAGCATACCATTAATGAAAAACAAGTAACAAGAAAACTTTATAAAACTTTAAACGTATGCATGATTGTAAATGTTGACTCGCTAAGGACACGGGGATGCTAGGGTTTTACGTACATTGCATAGGACCCTTAGAATGAGGCATCACTGCCTTAATCGTAACCAAATAACACGGGACAAACCACAACGAGCCTTTTGCTCTCTAAATTAGGACGTCACAAACCTAACTAAACCGAGTGAGAGCATGCTCGTTGGTTTGTATCCAAGCCTCGTAGATACTTGGCACCATGAGACATACCTTACTCGTACCCAAACGTAACACAGTGAAAGGCTGCCACTGTTGAAACCATGGGTTCGCAGCAGGCTACTTCCACTTTTGCAGCCAAATGGGTTTCAAAAACACAGCCACACCATTAGTTTGACCTTCATCCACCTCGTGATTAACCTTATAGGAGTAGAACCATGCGGGTTTAATGGAAAGATAGTTATACATGCGTACGTATACAATGTGAAGAAAAAAAAAACCTAGATAGAAACTATTAAGTGTGCGTTGGGTGCAAGAAAAAGACACCACAACAGTGGCTGTCAAACCCACTGTTGGGTCAACACAAATCAGAAAAAAAAGGAAAATGAAATAGTAGCCATGTGGGTTTTAGTATAAAGAAATGATACATGTGACATTTTAAAACTTGCAAATTTTAAACTTGCAAATTTTAAACTTGCAAATTTTAGATGTGAGGAAATATGGAAAACATGCATGTTTTTGAGTCCTTGGGTCGTCCCATGTCGAGACTCAAACGAAATGGGTAAACTCGCGAGCGAAACATGATTTACTCAAAAAGTTAGAAAACTATAAAAACAACAATTTTTGACGAATTAGGAGTAACAACGACGAAATTAATTTTTAAATAAATTTAACACTGTTAATTTATATTCTTTGACGCTAAAAAAACATTTAAAGGCTTATTCGGGTTTAAAACATAAAAGTTTTAGGATTAAAAGCGTAGGAATTGAAATAAACATTTGATAAATACTATTTTAGGAAAATTAATGAATTACATGTGATAGTATGGAAAGTAAAAGGGTTAATTGTGTAATTTACTAAATGTAGAAAATAAAGGAACTGAAACTTACTATTTTGGAATTTAATCAATTATTTAAACAAAGACGACGACCCAAAAAATAAAAAAAATAAAAAACTGGCAAGACTACGAATTAATTAAACGACAATGCACTTGGATGACCCAATTGCATAATTCATTTCATACCTTAAGTTTTTAGAATGTAAACTCGGATTTGTCATAATTACTTAGGTGTTTGAGCGAGCCACTATTTAACATGCATTGATCCATTATAAATTCCAGACGATTAATTGACAAGGTGAGTTTTCATAGCCCCTACTTTACTATTTTAAATCATCTTTTGGGGTGAGAACATTGCTTATTTTTAATAGTTGAACACAAGTACATTCACTGATTTACTATTGGTTCTAAGTCCCTATTCAACCCAACTTGCTATATTGCCAAATTTATGATGAACCATTAATTGCTCGTAAGCGCGAATGTTATGGATAGATCTATCGGGGTTGACATCCCTGTTTGTCTTGGACTGACATTAGTCAAGCAAACACAGTTCCATTTGAGTCAGTTACGGATGTCGTGGGTTGAACATCTGCATGGGCTTATCTATGATGATACATGTTAATGCTTCAGTGTCATGAGCTTAGATAATAGTAAATACTTTTCATTGTGATATATAGGATTACTACATTTCATGTTATAGTTGTAAATCTTGTGGTTCATCACTACTACCAAACAACCAAACCTATGAACTCACCAACTTTATGTTGACACTTTAACAATATTTTTCTCAGGTGTTCTATCTTACGGAATATAAGGAGTCTGCATTGGTATATTGGCATGTAGAGGTCTATCTCTCGTATCAAGTCCTCTTCAGGCCATGAAGTCACAAATCCCAAATCTAGTCTTCTGATGCAGTGAAAGTTAGGGGTGTGACATTGGGCCAAGCACTCATATTCTCTCTTCCTACAGGGTTTGTGATTGTAGCAAAAGTATTTCTAGTGCCATCCCTACCATTCTTATCCTTGCTAGGTTCCCCCACATTTTTTCTTTTTTAAACCTTCTTAATTGATCCATTCCTAACAGCCTCATCGGTTAGTATACCATAAATCTGCATAGCCTTCTGCATAGTCTTTGGCTCCATTGTTGCTACCATCCTACGCATTTGTGGAGCAAGGCTATACATGTATCTCTTAATCTTCCAAATTTCAGGAGTCACTAAATGTGGAACTAACCTAGCCAACTCATGAAACCTATCAGTATAAGCCGCATGGCCAGCCCCAACCATAATATGATTCCACAGCTTAGTTTCTAACTTTTGCATCTTATGACTAGGACAAAACTCTTCTATCATCATAAACTTAAAGTCATTCCATGACATACTAACAGCAACATCCCGGCTTAGCGTGCGAGTCTAAGAGTTCCACCATGTTAAAGCCTTACCCACAAATGAACCTGTAGTGTATTTCACTTTTTGGTTAATACTACAACCACTCATATCCTGCACGGACTCCATTTTCTCAATCCATCAAGTAAGAACTACAACACCTCCCTTACCATCATATTCCTTAGGGTTACAAGCTATGAACTCCTTATATGAACAACCTACCCGGTTGCCATTCACTAACACATTCCTAATGTTCTCCTGAATGTTCTCATTAACCACATTATTATTTTGATTTCTAACTTTTCCTTGGTTACCCAACCTGAGCTAAAATGGCTGGTAAGAGGTTCGGCAATTGTTGGGCAATGATCGTCGAGAAGTCGAGTGCTCCTCCTACACCCTATTGACTCCCTCTACATTCCTATTAGCTCCCTTCCCCTGGTTATTCCCTTGACCATTCAATTTGTGAACATTCACATCATTACCTCCCCTAGGTCCTCTACCCCTCCCACCTCTATCAACCTGTTTACCTATTCTCCCTCCTCGTGATTCGGCAACAGGCCGGCCAGCACTTCGCGTCCACATCCTTGGCGGCATTATCTACACGAGGGAGAACATGGACAATGTTAGGTAGGTAGGAAGACTAACATATATATATAGAATATCTTACTATATATATAATTATACACATAATACCCCCTTATGGTGTCAACATCCATTTGTGTGAACGGTATTACCAAGTACGAGTAAGTTGTGATACTTTTATAACTACGTTGGCCACCGTATTTATATCTGCATCCTTTCCTAGTCGTACTCAGTATTGAGCTCATACATTTCAATGACTGACATAACTAAAGCACCAAACCGCAAACACGCGAAAGCAAGAAAAAGCAGAACACCACGCACATAGATCCTATACGCAATTAAATGACTGATCTTAGGTTATTGTTTAGGCCAACCTACCTAGTTCTTTATAATCTTGTCTCTGATTACCAATCTGTCATACCCTAACAATGGCGGAAGGAATGCAACATAATGATCAATCATAACACAAGATACAATATAGAGAAACACTACAATGCATAAACTTCAAGTGTTATGAAGACCATCAACCTCGAACAAACCTTGAGTGATGTCTCACAACATAACCAAATCCATAATCTCTTAAAATTCCAAATGCCCACACAAGGGTCGAAATCCAAACTTAAACCAAAACTTCTAAATACTAATAGCCAAACAAATAACAAGCAAGGCTTCACATGAAAAATCTACACGAGATACTTGATGTGCTGTCATGTAGGGTCAATTATTTGATTATCAAGTTTTAAATTTATATTTAGCCGACAAACCTAAAACAACACTTTAACAAATAGTGTACCTGATCAAGATAGAGTTTATGGTAAGTAGGGTGTCGAACACTAAGAGTGGAACATTAATCCTATATTCTATCAGTATTTTAAATAGTCTATAACTGGTTAAACCTATGCTATATATGTTGTCTAATGATATGGGGGTTTTCAGCCTAAGAGATTGGCACAGGTTTGGTGGAGACAAATATCAACAATAAACACAAAAGAAGAAGATTAGAAGATAGAAAGCGGGTCAAGCCAAATGATAGAAAACTATATTAGCCATATTAAATCTGGTTTAATGCTGGTTTGTTTGTTTTAGTGCAATGATTTACGTATCTTGAGGCGGCATATCATTCTTAAGACTTAGGCGGGTCATCATCCTAAGACCTAGACATAATTAATCCTGTCATAATTAATGCGTCCGCATAAAGCATCCTTTAGCTTAATTATAATCTATATTAGGGAATCAAAGCAGCGGTGATCCTGTTAAAACCCTAGCCCACCGGGACTTTACCCACTTATTGTTTGACGGTGTGTTATGTACTGGTAGTGTAGTCCACACTGTTCCAATCTTAACAGTTAATTAAGAAGCATGATTGCTGAAACATAAACGGTCACCTACCGTCCACTAATCTCAAAATCAAAAGACAAAGACAAACGCTATTTTGTGATCCTATACAGGTACAAGCAATATATAAGACACGATATGGAGAGCTATCCCGATATCTAGATTACTTGGTCCTGTATCACTAGATCTAGTTGAATGATAGATCGCATATTCAAAACACATAAACAAGTATGAGTGAATTAACATAATTAAACAATCAAACGATAAATTAAGAAACCGAATTTGAATCAAATCCAAACCTTGAACTTTCATTAAAGAATGGGCTAATACCCCCAGAGAAAACGAGAGTATTTAGCCTACAACCATTGTAATATACAAGCTTAATCAAACAATGAAAATAGAACGATTAAGAAGAAGTAAAAATTACACGATGTCTTTTATGATTCGTGGAACAATGCTTGAGACCTTGGTGGAACTGAGCTGTCTCCTTCTAAATTCGTCTTTAGTGAGACTGGTATAAAGAATATGAATTGCACACTAAAAACTCATTTTCTGAGTCTTCTATTTATAGTGTCTCAAAAGAACACGATACAGCCGTATCCATCAGGTCGATACACGGCACATATTGGGTTGGATTCTTATTCCTTGGAGTGTGAGCTATTTTCGATAATAAATCTTTGATATCATTCCCAATTTACTTGATTTATCAGTGATATCATTCCTAATTTACTTGATTTACTGTATCTTTGAATAGTTATCTTCATGGATACGGCGTATGTAGACAGAAGGGATAAGCCGTATTGGGAATTAGTCAAATGCATTTTCTTATGAAGTTCAGGCGCTGATATGCCGTATCTCCTTAATTGGATACGGCGTATTGGTCAGAAATCAGCAATCTTTAAATATCTTCATTTTAGCTCCAAATCATGCGCCTTTTAGCTTGTCTTCACAAAACACTCATGAATTACTGAATTTATAAACATTAAAGTAATTAAGTACCAAATTATGCAATAATTATATAAAAGTAGGCAAAACAGATGGGATTAATGATATAATAAAGTGACGTTATTTGATGTCATCAAATATCCCTCCACTTGAATCCTACTTGTCCTCATGTAGGCCTTAGAAAAAGTTTTAGTTTATGAAAATGTGTCACAACCGAAGTTTAGAATTTTCCATTTAAGCATTGTTTTGTCCTAATAACCTGTACATAACCAAGCTCCTCACGAAATAGGGAAATGAAAACACTCAGATTACTCAACTAACTAGGGTGCAACGTTTAAGTAGTACGCTCAATTTCTCGGTCATGATTAGCTTCGTATCATAGGCTTAGCAAGGATACACATCTCCACCGCTAAAGCTAAGGAGAAACAAGTTAAAAGCTAAATTAGGTTAAGAAGGCTTAAGGTTGATCATTCAACAATTTTTCACCATAAGTACCACACCAACTAGGCAGCTGTATCGTACATACACGGCCTTAACTACGGAATAGACACATACAATCCGAACACATCCCTATTCGTGTTTAACCAGCGGTTAGGATGAAGAATGATATAGGGTAGGGAGCTTCTAACTTTCACCAAAAGTCGTCATCCAACAAGGCAACTGAAGCATGCATACATGGCAGTAACGACGGAATAGACATGCATGCTCGAACAAGTCCTCGTTCGAGTGGACATTAAGGTTAGTTGATAGGAAAGGGAAGTAAAATGGGTGTTAAATAAAATATACAAAACAAATAGATTAAATCTAACAAATAAGGTACGGTTGCTAGTAACTTCCCCCCGACTGTTCCATGAAAAAGACTCGAACATATAGACAAACACCTCGATCATAGAAATGACAAAGACAACCTAAGTTGGTGTTCCCATAGCGGTTAACTTCCCTTACATCCTGCTCTTTACATACTTTGACAGAATAAGTGGTGATATCGGCTACTTTTTACAAGACTTTACATCGTTGATTTTTTGTAACATGTCAATGAATAATCGATCCTTCCAAGTAATTCCTTTGGTATAAACTTCTTTTGAACCGACTATTTTTCTTCCTTCTCTTGCTTTTTTTCTTTTTTCATCATTTTTTTAAACAATACATAATAAACCTCGATTTGATTTCACCGCCTTTACTATCATAATTCGTCCTGATAATTTTTTTCTTGTATCACTTCTTCTTCAGACATGATTCATATTCACAAAAGTAACAAAACTTTACGAGCTACATAATTTTCCCATTGGATTGTGCAATTTTCCGACCATTACAGAGATAGAAATTTTTTTACTTTAACACAGGAAATAAAAAACTTTACACGAAAGTAACTAGCAACGTTGATTAAAATAGCCTTAATCTACACGGTAGGGTAAGGTGCAAAAGTGCAAGGAAACATATAATATGGTGTAGAAAAAGAAGGGAATGGCTCACCAGGTTGTTCTAGGTAATCTTACTTTAAAAATGAGAGTAAACAAAGGGTTATACGGGAGTTAACTAACCAGTGTAGTTAGTTAATTTTACGACATGTAGGCTATTTGGTTTAATCCTAGAAATTTATCAGTTGAACATGTTCCTCCGTCTAAATCTCTAGTACTAATCATTGCGGTCTCGAGTAATATACCAGGCCAAGTTCTAAAGTCCACTACATTATCGGCATACTCATAATTTTGTAGAATTTTTAGTAGACAGTTGGAAATGAAATAGGCTTAATTCTCACAATATGTATCAAGGGTTATAGTGCACTAGGTAATGTAACTAGTGATTTTTACAAAAGTCATGCTGAAATTTTTTTAATTTTGGCTGTTTTTAAGCACTCTGCATGTTATTTTGTAAAAAAGAAGACAAGTACATTTTGATTCTCCATCCCCCCACTTAAATTATACAACGTCTTCGTTGTATTGATAAAACAATAAAATTATAAGGGAAATAGAATTAGAACGGAAAACTACCTGATGTTTTGCTCGTGATAATTCTCCAAGATGAGTTCTTGAGCAAAAAGTGTGTTGACTAGGGCTTTAGAATACTCGGATAAGTTCAACACATGTCATTTTCAAAATATACCATGTCATAGTTTCAACAAGGTCCTGCATAAAAGATTAGAAGACAAGTGCAATTTCTATCTCGCTACAATGGTACAAGAAAACAATTAAACACACAACTATACAGGGATCAATACGCTGTATCCCAAACCCCAGGATACGACGTATGGTTCCTGTAAAAACAATTAAATTACTATAAATTAAATATTAAGTTTTTAAAATTGATAACGTCCAGACACGTCTATATGCCGTATCCAAAGGGTTTCGATACGCCGTATAGAGTGTCTAGGAAGACAGACTCGTGCAACAAACAATTAAAATGCGACAAACAATTAAAATGACGGGTTGTCTCCCGGGAAGCACTTTTTTTTCAGCTGGTCTTTAAGTTTGACCTTTTTCTTCTCCTCTTCATTCGTCCTTTATAATTCGCTTGCACTTATCCCCGAGAGCGAATCTCTTCACAATCATTTGGCATAATGCGTACTTCTTGCAAAATTTCATGCCGAGCACAACGTCTTTTGTTATATCATCACCGTCAATGATGGTAAAACCTGTAATAATAGAAAAACTTCTGATGAAAACAGGTATATCGATCAAAGTTCTGGCATGACTCTTCCCTTCATCCTTGTCCTTAATTATGGAATAGTAAAAGTTTTTGGACATTAAGTTTATGGACAAGGAAGGGATGAGGTTAGCGTTAACATACTTATACCTGATTACACAAGAAAATTTCATCTTATAAGAGTCAGTTTTAACAAAAGTTGGCTCAAAATCAACATCTTGATCCATTTTAGTTTCCAGAGGTGTATCCAAATCATTTAATTCTATATAGTCACCATAAGTTGGGTCAAATGATTCATCACCCTCTCTAATAAGCTTTGTTTTGAATCAAGACTTTTTATCACAAAGACCCTTTTGATTATGCTAGTGGCGGGCTTATTTAGGTTCCCACTCAGCTAGTTCATCATACCTCCTGTGATCTGGAATTAGGTTATGATTCCTAATCAATCCATTCCTGTGTAGTTTCCTACCATTACAGAACCCATCTTTTCAGAGTGCAGTGGGCCACTCTGCTTTCTCCACTCTTAAAGCGTGTGGTTAGCATATATGTTCACATAGTTGGTATGGACCATATTTTCTGACCTCGGTTCTTCTGGTTACCTTGGCTTTGTCATTATTCAACTCCGTTCATATTCATCAAATAGTTTTGAAGTTTGGTATATAATATGTGAAAACTTATCAGTGTCGATTTTAGAAGGTAGTTGAATTCGTTGAATGCTCGCACATTGGGTGTCTCTAAGTTCAAACAGGTTTCCTTCTATCTTAAAAGATTTCAGGACATTGTTTGTTTGTTGGGTTTTCATCTCCTCGATTTCTGTATTCTTCAGTTGTGATCAGAAGCATGTGGATTTCAGAATGAACCTTTCGACCATGTTATCCCAAGTAGTGATTAAGCCTATACACTCCTTTGTAAACCATTCACTTGCAGCTCCTGCGAGTGAAACAGGGAAAACACTAAGTCTGAATTGGTCTTGAGTTAACCCATTAATTTTGATTGGCCCAACAACTTCGAGAAATTTATCGATGTGTTTGAACGCGTTTTCCCCAATATTCCCATTAAAAGCATAATCGCGTATTTTCACCAAGAATGCCCCTTGTATTTCAACAATACATTTCTCGATCATTCTTCTTCGTTATCAATCAGTGGCGAAGTCTCTTTGGGGTAGAAGTAATGTAGTTGTTTGGTTCCGCCATGGTGGTTTCTTTGTCAACAGTTTCCTGAAATTAAGCACAAATAATCAGTAGGATGTGCCCTTGGGGAAGGGAACACATAAAACAGGAAATCGATAACAAAAAATTGCGTCTGCTACTGTGTCAGATGACAGATACGTCGTATTTAATTAGTTTGAATACGCCGTATAGGTTTGTTGAATACCAGTACGCCGTTTTGAGTTCTCAAAATACGCTGTATTGTTTGGAAGAACAGATACGTCGTTTAGACTGTAAAACTCAATACGTTGTTCTGGGTAGAAGGTTTGATACGTCGTATCCAACTGGTGGATACGGCGTATCAGGTGATCAATCAGAACAGAATCTTATTTTAAAAAAAAGCTCGGGAATTTAACAAACAAATTTATAACAACAATGCAATATATTCAAAAAGAATTAAGTAATTAGATTACACTAAACTAAACTAATTAAATGGTTAGAAATACTAATAAGAATAAGGTTTAATTAATTCACTCCCCGACAACGCGCCAAAAACTTGATGTGCTGTCTTGTAGGGTCAATTATTTGATTATCAAGTTTTACATTTATATTTAGCCGCACAAACCCTAAAAAAACACTTTAAGATCTATGTACATCTGGTCAAGGTGGAGTTTCGCGATAAGATAGGGTGGTCGAAACTATAAGAGTGAAACTATTAATTCCTAAATTCTATTGTATTTTAATTAGTTCTAATTAGTCTATTTACTTGTTAAACCTATGTTATATACGATGTCTAATGATATTGGGTTTTTTTAGCCTGAGAGAATGGCAACATGATTGTATGGTGACAATATCATTTCAATAGGACAATTAAACACCAAAAGAAGAAACATTAGAAGAAGATAGAAAAGTGGTACAACCCAAATGATAGAAAACTGTATTAGCCATATTAAATCCGGTTCAATGTTGATTTGTTTGTTTTAGTGCAATGATTTACTTATTTCGAAGCGGCGTATCATTCTAAAGACTTAGGCGGGTCATCATCCTAAGACCTAGACATAATTAATCCTATCACAATTAACGCGTCTGCATAAAGCATCCTTTAGTTTAATTATAATCTATCTTAAGGAATCAAAGCAGTGGTGATCCTCTTAAAACCCTAGCCCAACGGGACTTTTCCCACTTATTGTTTGACGGTATTTTATATACTGGTAGTCCACTATTCAAATCTTTATCAGTTAATTAAGAGCATGATTGATGAAACATAAACGGGTCACCTACCGGTCCAACTAAGTTCATAATTCAAAGACAAAGACAGAACGTTATTTGTGATCCTATTGGTCCAGTAATATAAAACACGATATAGAGAGCTATCCCGGTATCTAGATTACTTTTTAGGTATCACTAGACCCAGTTTAATGATAGGTCGCATATTCAAACACATAAACAAGTATGAGGTGATAAACATAATTAAACAATCAACGATTAATTAAGAAATCGATTTTAAAACAAACCAAACATTGAACTTTCATTAAGAAATCAATTTTAAACTAAACATCGATTTTAGCCCACAACTATTTTAATTATACAATCGTAATCAAACAATGAAAATCGAACGATTAAGAGAGTAAAAATTACACAATGTCTTCTACGGATTCGTGATCAATGATTGACCTTGGTGGCTGATCTTCTCTTCTAAAATTCGTCTTTAATGAGTATGGTATAAAGAATATGATATTGCACACTGAAAACTCATTTTTAAGTCTTCTATTTATAGTGTCTGAAAAAGACTCGATACGTCGTATCTAGCAAGGTCGATATGACGTATTGGGCTGGATTCCTTGGAGTGCGCGCTAAGTTCATAATCAATCAGTGATATCATTCCCAATTTACTTGATTTATTTTGAATAGTTATCTTAAAGTAATTAAGTACTAAATTATGCAATAATTATTTTAAAGTGAGCAAAACAGATGGGATAAATGATATAATAAAGTGACGTTATTTGATGTCACCAATACTCTTAAGCATGCTATCATATATCACTAACTATTAATCTTTCATTTCACCTTAAAATGATACTCAAAAACGTCAACAATAATGTCGGTGAGCTCGTAGGTTTGACCTTAAACCCAAAAGTTGTGCCAATATCTTAAAAAAGTAGACAATAGTACAATATGATAGTAAAGATATGCAAATCACCCATGACTTAACATCCTCGCTAATCATGTAAACACGACCTAGCATACTCGCTAGTCGATCACCATGCCCTAGCATCCTCGCTAGTCAGGTAGCAAAATATGTCACATATGCACCTAAAGGGCATATATTAGGGCAAGACCAAAAACATATTAGGGAAAGACCAAAAAATAAACATAGCGAATCCTTGCCAATCACCCTTGCCATGCCAAACACAATACACGCAAGTAAAATCACAACCCTTGCATGCCAAACACAGTACATGCAAGTAAAGTTACATCACATATATTCACATACCAATCATAAGCAAATAATTGTCCCAAAAACAAAATCACATTTCGCACAGTTCAATTTCTAAACAATTCAAAACACATTTGAGTATCATTTTCCCTCAACGGAAAAATAGTAGAAGAATGAGGCTACGAAAACTCACCTCAAGAAAGCAACCAAATCTTAATCACATAGGCAAATGCAACGACGTCCGCGCACGACCTAGTCCAGTTAATCTTTAACATTTACTAAAATATTTTTCCTAAAATAACGTTCAATATCACTTCGTAAATACATTTCACTTTCAAAAGTCCGTCAAAACTCTTAAAATGACTAAATATCGTTTATTGAGCTTTAAGGCCCAAAAAGGGTCCATTAAGGTATTTATACGTCTAAAATACGATTCAAGCCCAAAACCAAGGTCCATTTATATACATAAGCTCATACTAATAAGTAGAAAATAATCCGAACCACAATAAGCCCTCCGATAAGCCACGACTTAAATAGGCTTATTGGGTCGTGAACCCATAAGCTCCAAAATACCTATATTAAGCTTGAAAATAAGCTAATAAGTTATATATCGCATTTGGTTACCACCATGAACCTCAAAAATAGTCCACGAACATACGCCATAACACGAAATAATCAAAAATCACTTCCCTTGTGATTTTGACAAATGACGTGGCAATATAAGCCCAAAATAAGCCAATAAGGGCTTAAATTAAGCTCAAAATAAGCTATACAAGCTATTATAAAAAATAAGCTATTTAGCAACATATGTTATTCAACCATCACGACCACAATATCACAACTACAAAAACCCCTTTGTTTCTTTTTATGTTCGACGCAATAAAACGCACCTATTTATCCATTTCGTTTCCAAAAATCGATTTTTACGATGATCAACTTGTATAACTAACATTTATGCATCAATATAAACCCAAAAGGACAAGCAAAATTTAAATTTAGAAACTTACAAGAAAATCTTCAAAAATGTAGATTTCGACACGAACCGGACAACCCAAACATTGTTTAAATGAATACCTAAATACTCGTATCAACCCGGAATATCACGTTCTTGATCAAAGTTGGAAAATTTATGGTGGTTTGTGATGATCTTGGGTGGCGGACGAACACACACACACATATATAAGTGTGTGTTTTGTTTTTTTTGAAAATAAAAAAGGATTATGAGAAATAGGGAATGGAAAGCATCTTATGTACAATCTTAGGACAAGGTTAGCTAAAATCTTGCCTCCTTGTCTCCTTAGGCTACACGGTTAGGATAAGCATCCTAGGAGGGGTTTCAGGTCTTTCTTTTCGTGTCAGAATTACTTAAAAACTCAATAACTTAATCGTAAAATATTCTCCTAAGTTAATTAGCATTTTTATTCATCTTAAAAATATTTTTCCATTAACCTAGAGTATTTACACGACATATTTACACTTTAAACCCTTTAAAACTCATTTGGACATTAACGGACGTGTTAGGACTTGTTTTTTTGAAATTTCTCAAATTTTGCGGGTCAACCACCCAGAACTTAACTAACATAATAATAACTTCTAAAAGGGGCTATTATTCACAATAAATAATAAATTACCACAATTCTCATAAAATCACCACCATCAACACAGTACAAAATCTGAATAAATTGACAAACGACAAATAGTCAAAGGACTAAAAATAAAATATTTAGAATACAAAAGGGGAGAATGTTACATAGATAAATATACAATTAGAGTTTAGGGTTTTGACTCTATGAAAGCAGTAAAGATAGGATGAGAGTAATGATGTAATTATAGGTTTATGCCGGTTTACAAAAGAATTACAAATCTTCAATATTGCACATTTTATTTTTTAGAAATACTTAAAAAATTTCCGAATTTTCACATAGATGGGGACGCGACGCCGTCGGGTGTTAATCCTGACGCCGTCTCCAGCATCTGTGAAAAATCCTTCTTCGTTTTTAATGAGAAATTTCCTGCATGTAATTTTATTAGTCAAATCTGAAGAAACTACTGCATAAAAACCTGGAATTAATCGTTACAATCATATGACTCAAAACTGACGCGAATTAATCTAAACAATTTATTTTATATGTTTGAATTGGTTCTAAAAACTAAATATTTCCTCTACACTTATTTTGTTGCAAAATACCTTTGATTGCAAATAAGACGAAGTTAAAGACAAACAAAGCATGATTACAAAATAATTCAAGCATAATAAAACAAACAAAAAAGAATTAAAACACAAGACACTTGATGACATCAAATAACGTCTATTTTATAGCATCATTTATCCCATGTAATAAACTTATTTTGTATAATTATTGCAAATAATTGTTAATTAATCGTTCATATTTGAGAATTGCAGTAATTTTGGAGTAGTTGGTGAATATTAGCAAAAGGTGCGCATTCTAGAGCTTAAATGGAGATATTTTAAAGATTACTATTCTAAAGACCAATACACCATATCCATCAAGGAAGATACGGCATATATGTGCCTGCACTCACCAAAGACCACAAAGGAAAGTAGAACAATACGTCATATCCAGAGAAGATCAATACGCCATATTGGAAATATGGAATAAATATAATATTCTGGAAGATATCAAGCGTGGTTCCTACTCCAAAAAACTCTAATACGCCGTATCAAATTGACTTCCAGGCCCTATAAATACAAAACTCAAAAATGAGTTTTAAGTGTACTAAATCATACTCTCGATACCTACACCCCAAAAGTCAATTTTCAAAAGAGAAAAAGAGCAGAAGATGTCTTGCAACGCATTCCAATCTGTGGAAAACTAGAAGGGGGGTTGAATAGTTTACCACTTTTTGGTTTAAGGTTTTAAAGTGTTTGTAAAAATTCTATATTCGACTTTATGTGAATTTAACACTTGCGTAATATGAACAATATACTTATCTAAACAATTAATAGGATAGTATAAGAAAATAACGTAAGACAAGAGATAAAAGT
Source organism: Tanacetum coccineum (assembly GCA_026074375.1). NCBI lineage: Eukaryota > Viridiplantae > Streptophyta > Magnoliopsida > Asterales > Asteraceae > Tanacetum > Tanacetum coccineum. Next base: position 23,184 of record BQNB010080072.1, read on the forward strand.
AAGAACAATCAAACCACAATGCGAGGATTTATAGTGGTTCGGCGCCAAAGCACCTCTTCGCCCTACTCCACTCCTCGAGCACCTAACTCGAGAGTTTTCTTCACTATGTCCACAAGCTCCCTTATGGCGGAGAAAACCTTACACAACTTTCGCTTATCTTGATTTACGACACTAAGCTAGATGTCGAGTTCTAATCTTAGCTAGAACCAATCTACCACAACTTTACTACACAACTTTGCTTCACGACTTGATCACGACTACACAACTTCTTCACACCTTAGTTTTCTTCACACCACTACTTTACCGAGCCACTACTATAATTACACCTAACTAACACTACTAGGAAAGATCACCAAGATCCAACTATACTTACAACAATCACCAAGATCTAACAACTACATAACTTTACAAGATTTACAAATGATTTAGAAGTTATGATATGGATGCAATAAGATTGCAACAACACACAAAGGTGTAATACTTCTTCACTTAATGGTAGGAAGTATTCTTCTCTTTCACTTGAGGATTCGAGCTTGGATCACTTGGAAACAAAGCTTTATGATTAAATGATCAAAGGATTTTAATGAGATGTGTGGGTTGTTTTTTATCAGAAAGAATGAGTGCAAAAGGTGAGAAAATAGTAGAGAATAGTCCAGTATTTATAGGACAAACTAGAGGAGCGTCTACCTATGGGCGGTCCCCTTAAATAGGTGGGTGGTCCCCTTAAAGATAAGGGGGTCGCCCGTGTATTTCAGGGGGCCGCCTTAGACTGGGCGCTCCCCAGTTTGTCCTTTTGTGTAAGGAGAATTTTCTAGAACTTTCTAGCCGTTTAAGGTCCAAAAATTTGAATTTCAAAATGTTTATTTTAAATAAAAACATTTCTTTTAATTGTAGAAAATATTTTGTAATGTTTATAAAAATGTTTACAACATTTTATAAAAGTGTGAGGTTGAATAAAAATTTCTTTTGATCATAAAATGCATTAAGCATTTATTTATTCATACCTTTAAGTGATATAATTTTTGAAATGAAAATTTACTACTAATTACTTGTTTACGTTTAATTTTACATTGAACATTTTTATATTTTGTGATTATCAAAACGTAAAGATGTGAAAAATATTAATAATGTTTTTAGGCATTATTTCTATCAACAATCTCCCCCTTTTTAATGATTACAAAATTTAAACTCATTAAATGTAAAATTATTTTTAAACAAGTATTTAGTGAGTTTTATGTCATTTCTCCCCCTTTTGTAGAATCAAAAAGGCATCGTCGAGAATTGCTAGTAAAATTAACGAAATAAATGCTCTCTCTTGATGTGTGCTCCTCCCTCGTTCGAGGGCACCAAGGAATCGAGCTATGGTTTCTTGGCTACAAAATTCGAGTTAGAACAATACAAATATTTCTATCATGTAGCAAGAAGGAAAAATATTGCATAATAATAATGCAGCCAACAATAATCATCCATTAAAAGTAAAATAGTGTGTGAACCACACTCATGCATACATAAGGAAAATAAATAACATGCTAACATACATGAAATTTTTAAACTACAAAAAGTCCTATTACTAGTAAAGCTCCATAAGACTTGCTTGCAAAATAGTGGATGGACAATTATTTGAGAAACTAAACATAGAGTATGTTTAGTTTGGGGAAGATGATGGAGGTGGTGGGATGATGGTTGTTGGTGGTTGTGAGAGCATATGTTCAATATATAAAAACATATATTGGAGTTCATCTAATCTCCATGTGCCTCAAAAAGGTTCCAAGGAATAGGATGACCAAAGCTAGGTGGTGAAGGTGATGAAGTATCAAATTGGACATCAAGTGGGGTAATTGGTGAAAGGGTGAGAGTGATGTCCATTAATGCATTTTTCTATAAGTTGGAGTGGTGAGAAACTCTTGGAGGATGAGAATATTTGTGGTTCAAAGTAACCATTGTGTGAAAGTGATGTTGACGAGGTTGGTGATTTGGGTATGTAGTCAATTGAGGATGAAGAAGTATCTTTGGTTGATGGTGTTTTGGAGGGTGTATTAGAATCACTAGGTGATGAGAGTTGAAGTTTAGGTGATGGAGTTTTTGTGTCATCTTGGGTTAAATCTACAACCAATTGTTTTAGTGGAATGATGTTTGAAATTTTATTTGGTCCTCTTTGAAAGGCTTTCGAAAATGAAGCATCTAGTGGATGCCATGGAGTTGATTAATGATTGATAATGATGAAGAAAAACCTTTGTATTGGAGATATCATTTGGAGGGGATTTATGGATGGAAAATGTTTTGAAAATGGAATGAGTTTGAACTAGTTTAAGTTATTCCAAATTATGTTCGAGCATTCTGGGCAAAGATAGCTGAGACTAGGTAAAAGAGGGTCAAAAAGCAGGAAAAATATTGTTTTACCCGTGATTATCTAGGCCGGTCCCCTTAATTAAGGGCCGGTCCCCTTAAAGATAAGGGGACCGCCCTTTATTAATTTTCTCAGATTTCCCAAAAATTGATTTTTCTCAAAATTTTGTATGAGGGTTTCTGTTTTGATGGTTAATTTGCAGTAAGTCCATCCTTTTATGTCAGTTAAGATTTTTTAGCACATAGCAATTAAGCATTCAACATTCTTCATATATATGACAAGTTATAGGATAAAACTATTTCACATAATTTTGGCATATAATCATATATGAATTGAAGACCAAAAGAGTGAAGAGCATATAAAATAGTAACTAGATATAATGCACAAGGAATTTTTCTTGACAAGAGGGTTAAGTTAAAAACGAACCAAACTTTTGTGCAAATACTAGTGTGTGCCTAAGTGCGACAAATGTGGAGTAGCGATTATTTCGATACTAAGATATGTAAAACGTAAGAAATAATCCAAATGATCCTTGATTTAATTTTGCTCAACCAAGATTGTCGAAAATATATATTAGATTATATACTTTTGACAATAAGTAAGAGAACATTATGCATATGTGAAAAAATGTTTTTAGCATATCTCAACAATATATGAAAATTGATTTTCATGTGCTCCTAGTTGTGAGAAAGACTTTTTTAGAAAATAATAGATTGGGACTATTGTATATATGTATAATGAGATATGCATTTAGATAGAAGAATTTGTAAATGTTTGCTTATAGACTTTTCCCAATCTTGTGTTTTTGTGTAAAATAGAAACCTAGACATAGAGTGAGAAAAAAAATATTTTAGTCAGTCAGGTGGGTGGTCCCCTTAAAGTCTGGTCGGTCCCTTTAAAATTAAAGGGGCCGCCCTTTATGAATTAATGGGGCCGCCACCTGTTGAGAAAAAATTTCTCAAATTTTTGACAAACTGTTCTTTGATGATTATCATTTCTTTATTATGCCAAAAACTTAATCAATTTGTTCCATCATTCCTAGACCTAGACGTAAGTAGTTAAATGGCTCACGTTTAAGTGGTTTAGTTAGAATATCGGCTATGTTGTCTTCTGATGAGACCTTTTCTATAGAGATACCCCCTTTTTGAATATTATCACGAAGAAAGTGATGGAGAATCTCAATGTGTTTTGTTTGTGAGTGTTGAACGAGATTCTTACTTAAGTCTATAGCCCCTTTGTTATCACGCATTATTGGAATATCGTCTAACCTAACGCCATAGTCTACGAGAGCTTGTTTCATCTACAACGCTTGTTGACATCTTTTTCTGGCTGCTTACATATTCCGCTTCCGTTGTGGATATGGGCAAGAGCGTTTGCCTTCTCTTCGAAAACCAAGGATGTTAGACAACATCCCATAAACGAGCAAACACCACTAGTGCTCTTCGATCTACTAATCTCCCGCGTGATCTGAATACCGCATACAATTTTGTATTTCTATGCCCAGATCCTTAAGGATACCTAATCCTAAAGCATAGTGCCATAATGTACAAAAGATACGTTTAACCGCTTTCTAAGTGAGAGGTTTTGGGATCCTTTGAAAGAGTGCACAAAGGCAAAACATAAAAAACATGATCGGGTCACATGCCGTTAAGTAATAATAAACTACGATCTTGCCTCGTATATTTGGTATATCTACGGACTCATCTTCTTCCATCTCTCGTGAAGTTTGGTTTCCCCGTAGACATAGGATTTGTATTGGCTAGAGTCTTTCTGTCCAATGTTCTTAAGTATTTCCTTAATAACATATTGTGATTGAATCAAAAATATTCCATCATCTAATGTTTTATTTATAATCCTAAAGAAAAAATTTAGTTCCCCATCATACTCATTTTAAATCTCATCATGCATGATCTTGCAAACATCACATAATTTTCTTTATGAGTTGATCCGACGATAATGTCATCAACATATATTTGGACAATAATGAGGTTAAGTACTTTCTTTTTAAAAAATATGTTACTACATTCCTATATGGAGTAATATCATGTTAAGTAAGAAAGGCTTTAATCGATCGAACGCAAGCTTTTGGGCCTGTTTTAGACCATAAAGGACTTGCTTAAGTCTACAAGACATAATTAGGTTTTGCGAAAGTCAATGAATCCTGGAGGTTGTGCACGTAAACCATCCTCATTGAAAAAACCATTAAAGAATGCACTATTCATATCCATTTTGGTAATAGACCTAAAGTCTAGTATGGCGCAATCATAAGTAAAATATTCTTAATGGACTCTAGTCTAGCAACGGGTGCAATATGTTTTAGCATAATCACTTCCTTCTGTGATTTATAACTTGGGCACTAACCTAGCTTTGTTTCTAGTTACGATGGCCATTGTCATATGTTTATTTTCATATACCCGTTTTGTTCCTATAATGGGTCATATCCATAGATTTTGGACTAAATCCTAACATCATTTGTGTTAAATATTGGTTAGTTCCTCTTGCATGGCCATTTACCTGATTTACATTTTTGAAAACTATACCATAACCATAACCTTTGGAGGTGTATGAGGAGTTAGTTCATACATTTCTTCAGGTCATGATTCTTCCAAGATTTGTGCAGGTAAACATTGATATTTTTTATATGTTTTGAACGACCATTGTCCCCAAAACGATATGTTATATTGTATAAATTAGATTAGGATGGTTAGTTTTTTGTAGAAACCCACCTCTTAGTGGGAGTCTTTGATCTTAAAGCACTTGGAGATTCATTCTTACTTGCTTTGAAAGACTCAGCATTCTTAGCTTGAAGAGTTTCTCCTTTCCTAAACCACTCAATGTCATTGTGATCTGATGTGGTATGAACATTGCTACCACATGTTTCATAGTTCTTTATGACATGTTAAGGGTTTCTAAGATTGATTCCTCTTATTAGAGAAATAATCCTATTATGACCTTGAGTGTCATGATCATAGCTTCCATATGTTTCACAAGTGGGATAGTATAAACAATCAATGATGATCATTATATCTACAATGTATGTAAGAAGGAAAAGATACTGAAGGCCTTGAAGGTCTGGATCTTGAGGAAGATTCACCTTGACCAATATGATGCTGATTTGCATTCATGGAGGACATAAATTCAGCATGATCACAGGTTATGTGATTAGTTCTTTTGCACTTTTTACAAAACAAAACTTCATAACAATTCTCAGAGAAATGATTGTTTTATCCACAAAGTTCCCAATTCATTTTGAATTGAGTTTTGTATCTGTTTTGAAGTGCATTAGTGAAGAATTACTATTTCACACAAAAGATGAACTAGAGAGAGAAAGTAGAGAGAGAAAGTAAAATGGAAAAATATGGGATGGTTGATTGAACTATGTGGGAAAATACAAAGAGAACCAACACCCTCTCCATGTGTGGAGAGGGTATTTATACTTACATAAGGTGGACATGGGCCTTGGTTACATGGGCTTTCCATGGACCTTGGACTAGTTACCTATGTAAGTTTCCAAATATTACTTGACGAGCTATCTACCGATATCTATGAAGTGACCGAGACTTTTCTAGGAATTTCGTATTCCTAACAATCTCCCCCTAAGGGAGGTCACTTCATGTTACAAAAACTAAAACCTATCATACTATGAAGGTCTTCATTCTTGTGCTCGCAGACTTCTTTCTTTTTCTTATCTTGTGAACATGATGTAGTGATATTTGACTTTAGGCTTGAGCTTGTTCCTTATCTTGACTTGTATGTGAATATGTGATCTTGAACACCTTGAGATCATCAACCAAGCATAATCTCGTTTCGCCATCTTGTTAACTTTGCCATCTTGTGAACTTGTGATTGTTGGACCGACATGCTCATACCTTACTTGATTTGTTGACTTGAAAAGCTTTAATGTTGCATCTTTCTTGAAATTCTTTAACTTTAACACTTCGTCACTTCGAGAAAGACGTTCGGTATCAGAGTGACGGAAACTTCTTTGAAATTCTTTGACTTTAATACATCGTCACTTCAAGAAAGACGTACGGTATCAGAGTAGCGGAAGTCTTGAAACATGTACTTGAGCTTTCATGATGTCTTTATGTTTTGTCGGTCGGGTATGAGCATGTGGCTATGGATCTTGTGAGTCAGCTGAAATCAGGAACCTCCACCACCATCTTTAAATAACTTGCATAAAACAGTTAGCAAGAAAGCGGGGGGACGAATATGGCTTTGTCATTCGCCCAGGTTTGGTTGGAGCAACCTTCAAATCCGTAAGGATCGACCTGTGATCAGATAGATTCAACTTAAGAAGAATCTTCTTGACAGGATTTCCAGCTGTAGTATTGAATCTTTCTAACACATAAGTATTAGATTCATCGTACTCAGCATGTTCTCATTATCAGAACGTCTCAAAGCAGACAGCACGATAAGAGTGAACCAGTGAGTTTGTAACGCCCCTCTACGAGAAGGAGGCCGAAACATCATAATCATGGTGTCATATCAAAGCACAATAAAGGCATACAA
>BQNB010080073.1:0-30041 GCA_026074375.1 Tanacetum coccineum
TCATATGAAAATATCTAGTTTTTTATTTTTCTAAAAATATAATTTTTTCTTTTCTCTCTCAACTTTCTCTCATCTCTCTCTCTCTCTACACGAGTCTCTCTCTCTCTCTTTTCTTGGATTCGTGTTTCGTGTTATGAAGTGAAGCATTAAATCGGAACCTACAGATCTTGTTTGTATAATCTATCTTCAACCTTTTCTTTTAGCCTTTTAATGTCTAAAAACTCTTCAAGGAATTTGTCTTCTTTTTGTTTAAAATCCTTTTTCAAAATGATCGCTTTTTCCCTCATTATCTTATGATGGTGCAGAATGAAGTTCCGATTTTAAAGAAGTTTCTTTTCGATTTTGGTCAGAGATAATTATTCTCATTTGTTCATCAATCTTTTGTTCTCTATCAGTTAATTCAAACTTAGCTCGTTGTTCATACACACTGACCAGTTCCTTATATCTCACAAGTTCAGAAGTCAGTGTGTCATTAACTACTTTAACCTGCTTATTTGTTGACCTACTTTGTACACCATGTTCATGCATTTCATCGAGAATTGACATCAATGCATCATTTCGTACAGAAGATACATTACTTTGTACAACATGTTCTTCGTTGTCTTCCACATACTGATCATACGGAATAATATTACTATCACTCGTATAGTCAGCATCAGAGTCAACAACGTAGTTGTGTTGTACATCGCTTTGCATCTCGTGTACTTCATGATACTCATCCATATGATCTACAAAGGTATCATGATCTTGTACCTCAAACGGAGTATTCGAGTCATATGATGGCCCGGCTTCATCGTAGATTGGATCTTCAGATGAAAGATTTACCATGAACATGGTCTGTGTGGTGGGAGCCTCATCAACATCAGAGTCGAATGCATCGCATTGATCAGCTTTAAAGACATGGTCCACATTGAGTGCCAAATCATCCACATCATCATCAAAGTTGGTGACCTGTTCTCCTGCAAGAAACAACAACTGTTCTTCATCCAGTACTGCACCATTCTCCTGGGCTTGCATAAGTAGCATCTTGTCCTTGAAGTAGTCTGAATCCTGAAGTCGCTTTGGTCGAGGACATTCTCGTGCTATGTGCCCGAGTCCATTACAGTTGTAGCACTTAATGGGTTTAGCTTGATCAGGATTCACATTGCCACCTCTGTTCTGACCTCCAGCATTCCCAGCTACAACATTTCCTCTTGCATTGTTCCTCTGAAATGGTCTTCCTTGATTATTCGCATTGTATTTACCTCGAACATCCTGAACAACAACTCTGCCGTCTTGAACTGTAGCATTGTTCCTTGCGTTTGAGGAAGTTCTGAGTTGATTGTTCATTTGAGGAAGATGTGCTTTGAATGATTGGTTGAGGAGGGCAAGTGTGTTGGTTAGGCTTTCGATCAAGTTATCAGTTGACGTGCTTCCTGTGTCCAGTTGAAAGTTATCAGCAATTGATGGTTGATTTGAGGATTGTGGAGACTCAGATGATTGTGTTGGATACTTCTGAACTGAGGCATTAGACACTAGTGCCAAAGGATCATTAGTTGGTTGAATGAACCTTTCCATCATCATTCTGTTCTCATTAGCATGTACCTCATGTTGCTTCAAGTAAGCATACAACTGATCAAAGTTAGACTCTTTCAAACCTCTGTTGAGTTTTACTTCAGTTATGAATCTGCTCCATTCAGGTAACATGTTGTTCACAAATTTAGAGTTAAGCTGCATTCTGGACATGGTCATCTTGATGTTTCTCATGTCATTAATGAGCTTTGTAAACCTGACATAGTATACATGAATGGTTTCTCCTTTGATTTGGCAGAAGTGTTCAAATTCATCGTATAATTGAGATTCCCGGTCATCTCAGAGCCTTCCAGAATCATCTTCACATTGTCCCAAATGTCTTTGGCGTCAGTAAAGTGGTTGATGAGTGTGTAGATGTCTTTTGGTATACCTTGAAGTAAGATATTCGTAGCACGAATGTCAGCTTTATACCTGTCCTTTTGTTCAGCTGAAAGGTCGGCAAAGACTCTAGCACGTTCTGGACCTAGATGAAGTGCACCCTCACCTCCTTCAGTAAGGGTATCTCTCATTGTTCCCATTTGAAATGGACCTTCAGTAATTGATTTCATTATATTCTCTCCATTATCTTTTCCCAGACAATACAGACGAATCCGTTGTTGCCATGATTCAAAGTATGTTCTATCAAGCATTGGTGGGTGGGTATCGGAACCGGCATACTGGATATCTTCTGACATATTAGACATCTTGATGTATTGGTTATGAATGCAATTAATGTTCACAGAATTTTACAAGTCTAAGATTTAAACCGATAAGAAGTTTACCGGGATTTTACAAAATCAATAGAAAAACCGTAAATGAAAAATTGGTTGTGGTATTTGGTTTGTTGATTTGTTTGAAATTTGGCGCAGTTGGTTTAAAAAAATAAATTTTACCCTATTACCAAAATTTAAATTTGATGTAAAAATAAGTTAAAAAGACTATAGAAAAAAGATTACAAAATACTTAATTTTTCCGCCAAAAAGTGTCGCTAAAAGGGGTGTCGTCTGGATACTCTTTTTTTTTTAATCAAACCGCCTCCTATATTTTAATCAAACCGCTGCCACCTCAATCAAGCAAACCGCCGCTTAACTTAGTAACTCGCCGGCTTTAAAATAATCAAACCGCTGGCTATTGTTTTTGAACAAACCGCCGGCAATAAAATATTAAGCAAACCGCTGCTTAATTCTTTCCACTCAAACCGCCGTGTCTAGCAACTCGCCGTCTAATTTAAAAAGTAACTCGCCATGTAAATCTCAACTCGCCGCCTAGGTTTATCAACTCGCCGCCAAGAATTAACTCAAACCGCCGCTATGTTTGGCAACTCGCCGTGTATTTTTATATTCCAACCAACTCCCAAACTTTAACATCACAAACATCAAAATCTGGAGAAAATCAAAAAACGAGCTACAAACCTTCAAAAGTACACATTATGATCTAAATCAAGAAAGAAATCGCACATACACACGATCTAATCATCCCAAATGCTCTGGTACCAATTGTGGTATATCATAAGTCATAACATGGTGACGATTCTTGGATTTGGCTAGTTTCTAGAGAGAGAAACACATGAGAGAGTATTTCTATGAAGAAATTATGTGGTTTTATAAGAAAATGAATAAAAGACTAGCTACCTCTTCCAAAGTTGGAAGAGGTATATATATAGTTCTTACAATAAACCGGAGATTAGTACCCGGTTAATTACCGAAAGTCATACGTTAAACTATTAACTACGAGCTATAATAAACAGTAAAATACACGGGGTGACCGAGTCTTTTTCTAATACCTAACAAGCCCTAAGAAATTTCCTAACATAGTTCTTGCTAGAATAACCTTCATCAAGAGCTTTTAAATTAGTAATAATAGTATTAAATCTAGCAAAAGCACTATCTATAGATTCGTCTTCAGAAATGACGAATTGTTCATATTGTTGAACCAAAAGGTCGATCTTATTATCTTTGACTTGACTATTACCTTGGTGGGTGATTAACAATGTTTTCCAAATTTCTTTTGCTGTATTGCACATGAAAATTCTTTCGTATTCTTTTATGGGCAAAGAATTATAAATAACCATTTCCGCTTCATTATTTTTCGTGAATCTCTTTTTGAGATCATCACTTTGTTTTTCAAAAGGGATAACCTCATCTAATTTGGTTTCTGGATTTTGTTGAATGGGTTGAAAATCACCGTTGGTAATAACATGCCAAAGATCTAGATCTTTTGATTTCACAAATGTTTCAATACTATTTTTCCAATAAATAAAACTATCACTTTCAAAGAGTGGTGGTCTTTGCATAGATTGCCCTTCTAGATATTTGTCGGAATCCATAGATCGATCCAAGCTTTAAAATACAGTATATTTTAAAAATCTTGAGTGACCTTGGCTCCTGATACCAATTGTGGAAACTAGAAGGGGGGGTTAAATAGTTTATAGGTTCGTTTTCGTTTTAAAAACTTTGCTTACAAAATATGTAGATTAGAGTTGTATGTTTAACCAATTCACAATATGAACAAACAATATAACAATCTAAACTAAAGCTAAATAACAATGACAATAATATGAAGAGATAAGAGAAAGAACAATCAAACAAAGACACCAAGATTTATAGTGGTTCGGCTCCAAAACACCCTTCTCGCCCTACTCTACTCCTCGAGTATCCTACTCAAGATTTCACTATGTCAACAAGCTCCCTTCAGGCGGAGAAAACCGTTTACACGTCGCTTACGTTATTTTCTGACACTAAGCTAAATGTCGAGTCCTAATCTTAGCTAGAACCAATCTACCACTTCATAATCAATACACAATCACTAGATCTACACTATCGGATTTACACACTATCCGAATCACACAAATACACAAGATAATTACAATAGAGATTTGATACTTAGAAGAAAAGAGGAGAGATCACTAATCAACACTTCGTTTCTTGACGAATACGAGTGTTCTTCTCTTGCACTTGAATGAGAGGAAAAGATGAGAAGAAGAGATTAGATCACTTGAAACAAGATCAAGAGATGTTAGTGATCAAGATATTTAGTGAGAGATTAGAAGTTTATAAGAGAGAGAAAAGAATTGTGAGAACCTTGTGCAAAGAGTCTAATTTCAGCAAGGGATGGAGCAGTATTTATAGACACGAAAATCCAATGGTCACTGGCGGCGGTCCCGGCGGTCCCAGATATATAAGGGGGCCGCCAGGTAGACCCCGCTCCCTTTTTTGTCTTTTTGTGGGGAAGGTTGTATCTGGTATAGAAGCTTCCGTTTTGGGGGGGAAATTTGAATTTCAAATTTTATGTTTTTAATAAAACTTTTCTTTTAACTATAAAATATTTTGTATAATTAATTTTGTAAATTCTTTTTAAAAATGTAATTGGATAAGAGAAAAAAATTTATTGATCACTAAATCATGCTTAATGATTTGTTTTTGTTCATACATATAAGTGATTACTAATCTTAGAAATGGAATTTTACGATTAATAATTTGTAAACGTTTAATTTTATTGTAAACGTTTTTACATTTTGTTATTATCAAAACGTTGAGAGGTCAAAAAATATAAATAACTTTTTTAGACATTATTTATATTAACATGTTTTTGTCATAACAACATTAAAAATGATCTTAGGAAATTCAAAGGAAAGGACAAAGTTGACAATGCTGCCCAAGTGTCAAATGCTACCACTATTGCTCCAGGGATGTATAAGCATGACCCAATAATTTTGGCTCCTAAGGATAAGAATAATAAGGAAACTCACATATACTACCTTAAGCACACTATGGAACAAGCTGCTATTCTTAGGGAAGATAGTTTGAACAAAAAACCCCCAAAAATCACTAAACCCTTTAGATAGTGCATCTTACTCTGCTTGTAAGTATGTTAAGCTGATTCAAGAGTTTCTAGGATATGTTAGAGATACTTTCCTTGATATTCACAAACCTAGTGAGAAATTAGTTGCTATCACGCCTATTAACAAAAAGAAAACTGTTAGGTTTGTTGAACCCGTAATATCATCCAGCACATCTCAAAAATAGTTAGGCTCTTCCCAAACAAAGACCAAACAGACCACTAACAATTCTGTGTCAACTTCTACAGGAGTAAGTCAGTCTACTAAATCTAGCAGGTCAAAGTCTACAAACAATACAAAGAATGATAGGATCCTGCAGATTTCAAGTAGTACCCAAAAGAAGAATAAAGTAGAAGACCACTCTAGGATAGTTAAGTCTTGTTTGAATAAACCAAATTGTGTTGTTGAACCATCTGGAAATGCAAATGTGCAGCATTCTAAATTAAATACAAATTCTGAGCTAATGTGCGTTAAATAAATGGTTCTGTTTGATGTTAGACCATGAATGTGCTTTCTTAAAATTGTTTTTGATATGAAATGCATGTTCCAAATCTAAGTCTGTTAAGAATACTAAAAAGAAAGAAGAATGAAAACCTACAGGAAAAGTGTTTACTAAAATTGGATATCACTGGAGACCTACAGGAAGGACTTTCACTTTAGTTGGAAATGCGTTCCCTTTGACTAGGATTTACCCGCACTAAATAAAGTGCCTCTTAGGGAATCCATTCTCTAGAAGTAGTGTGCACAAAGAACTGTAGTAACTAAGGTTTATACTAGGAGACCTAAGGTACCTAAGACTAATGGTTCTAATAGCAAACCAAAGATGCAAAATCTATGATTCTAATAAAACGGAACCCCGGTACATCTCGGGATCTAATACTTTTAGGTTGCTCTATCTTCTTCTTCAATAGTCCAATTCATGTTGTCCAAATAGTTTGTGGATTGACTCCGGATGCTCTAAGCACATACCTGGAGATCGCTCTCACTCACCAATTTTTTGTTCACACGTTTCTCGTACTGTCAAGTTCAGTAATGACCATATTGAAAAGATATGAGGTATGGTGAATTATCAAAATAAGCGAATATCACTCTAATGTGTTTATTATGTGGAAGGACTAGGACACAATCTATTATTTGTTGGTCAATTCTGCGACTCATATCTTGAAGTGGCTTTCAGAAAACACACGTGCTTTGTTCGTAATCTGGAAGGTGTTAATTTACTCTCAGGATCTCGAGAAACCAACCTTTATACATTGTCAATTGGGGATATGATGGCGTCTTCTCCAATTTGTCTCTTGTCTAAAGCCTCTAAGACCAAATCCTAGTTATGGCACCGATGCTTGTCACATTTAAACTTTGGTGCTATTAATCATTTGGCAAAAAATGGTCTCATACGAGGTCTTCCCAAATTGAAATTTGTAAAAGATCATCTGTGTTCGGCATGTGCAATGGGCAAAAGCAAGAAACAATCACATAAACCTAAATCTAAAGACACCAATCAGGAAAAACTATATCTTCTGCACATGGATCTTTATGGGACTATGCGTGTTGCAAGTGTAAATGGGAAAAAGTACATCCTCGTCATTGTGGATGATTACTCTCGGTTCACATGGGTGAATTTTTTAGCATCAAAGGATGAAGCTCCTGATTTTATAATCAAGTTTTTAAAAATGATACAAGTTAGATTGAATGCAACTGTCAGGAACATTCGTACAGATAATGGAACAGAGTTTGTTAATCAAACCCTGCGAGACTACTATGAACAGGTTGGCATCTCTCATGAAACATCAGTGGCGTGAACTCCATAACAAAATGGTGTTGTTGAAAGGCAAAATCGTACGCTTGTTGAAGTCGCTCGTACAATGTTAATCTACGCACAAGCTCCTTTATTTCTATGGGCCGAGGCAGTTGCTACCGCATGTTAATAACCAAGAATCGGATCCATTTTACACGTGCCATAGAAAAACTCCATTATAGTCTTACATGATAGAAAACCCATTTATCCTACGTTCATGTCTTTGGTACACTTTGCTATCCAAACAATGATAGTGAGAATTTGGGCAAATTTCAAGCTAAAGCTGATATAGGTATTTTCATTGAATATGCACATAAAAAGAAAGCTTACCGTATCTACAAATGACATACCCAAAAAATCATTGAAACCATCCATGTCGATTTTGATGAGCTGACGGCAATGGCTTCTAAACAACTCGGTTCAGGACCCGGGCTTCAATCAATGACTCCTGCAACATCCAGTTCAAGACTCATTGCAAACCCTATTCCTCAACAACCTTGTAATCCACCACCTAGAGATGATTGGGATCGATTGTTCCAATCTATGTTCGATGAATACTTTAATCCCCCAACTATTGCTGTCTCTCCAGTTCTAGTCGCTAATGCACCAAGAGTTGTTGATTTAGCCGATTCACCTGTGTCTACATCAATTAACCAAGATGCTCCATCAACAAGTATCCTATCAACACAAGATCAAAAACATTCTCTAATTATTTCTCAAGGTTTTGAAGAATCACTAAAAACGCCACATTTTCATGATGATCCACTTCATGAATCTCTTTATGAAGACTCGACTACACATCATTGTTAAGGTTTGTATGAATGATCATGGAACCAACACTATTCGATATTGATGCACTAACAAGAACAATGAATTATGAGCCAATTGTTGCAGGTACACAGTCTAATGGTTTTGCAGGTATAAAAGCAAGTGATAATGCAGGTCAAGCTAAAAAGGAGACAGAACCTGACAAAGATTACATTCTGCTACCATTATGGACTGCTGATCTACTATATTTCCAAGATCCAAAGAGTTCTCATGATAATGTATCCAAACCTTCAAGTGATGATGGAAAGAAGGTTGATGAAAATCCAAGAAAAGATAGTGAATGCAAAGATCAAGAGAAGGAAGATAATGTTAATAGCACTAACAATGTTAATACTGTCAACTGTTAATGTTGCTGGCACAAATAAGGTTAATGTATTGGTGGAAAAACAAGCATTGAACTTCCATTTTTTCCAAATATGCTTGCTTTGGAAGATTATAGCATATTTGACTTCCCAAGAGATAATGAAGATGATGGTGCAGTGGCTGACATGAACAATTTGGATACAACAATCCAAGTCTGTCCTAATCCAACTACAAGAATTCATAAAGATCATCCTATTGATCAAGTGATTGGAGATTTGCAATCATCTACACAAACAAGAAGGATGTCAACTCATAAGAGAATATATATTGCACCCTCTCACACTAAAAATATGTTTGGAAATATAAGAAGGGTAGGCAAAGGTTTTTCTGGTAGAGTAACACCTTTATTTCAAACAATGGTGGTACAAAACCAATCATAATTGAGTGAAGGTTCAGCAATTCCAACTGATCCCCATCACACACCCACATTTATTTAACCATCTACTCAACCTCAAAAGACACAACAACCTAGGAAGCCTAAAAGAAAGGACACTCAGGTACCTCAGTCTAGTGATCCTATTGAAAATGTTGTAGATAAGGCTGTCCATAAGGAGTTGGGTGACAGTTTGGTGAGGGCTGCCACTACTGCTTCTAGCTTAGAAGCAGAGCAGGACAGTGGTAACATAAATAAGACTCAATCCAAGGCAACACCTAATGAATCTAGTTCCTAAGGAACTAATTCAGGTGGTGGTCCCTGGTGCCAAGAAACCATGGGGGATACTATTGCTAAATAGGTTTTAGTGTTATCTAAACATTCATTGATTTACTGCTCGCAGAGGGTAAACTCTTGAAGTGATGAGGATAGGACTTATCTTGATGAATTGTGCTATTATGTACCACTTTACAAAAATTGGGTTCTTGAGTTGGAGAAAGAAAAGACCACTGCAATTTAATGAGATGTAGTTTGGAATAGGAGGCTCAAGAAGTTTGAAAAGAAAGATAAGTTAAGAACTCATAGGCTGAAGAGATTACACAAAGTTGGTTTGACTGCTATGGTAGAATCCTCTGATAATAAATAAAGTTTGGGTGAGGATGCATCCAAATAGGGGAGGATTGATGCTATTGATGGAGATGAAGAAATTTTACTTGGTTAGTGTTCATGAGTGGAATGTTTCTTTTTTGAATGGTGATGAATTACTGTGATGGATATTACTTTGGCTCAAGCACTTGAAGAAATAAAAAATACAAAACCCAAGAAAGAAGGGGTTGTTATACAAGAGCTGGGTGAATCTACAACAACATATATCTACAAACATCTTCACAACAATCACAGGACAAAGGTAAAGGGGGTATTCATAGACACCTGCTAAAGCATGATGATAAAATAAAAGATCTAATCAGGCTTGATGAATAAACTCTTATAAATTTACAGCTGAATTCGATAAAGAAGAAAGACTTGCAAGAGAGAAAGCTGAAAAAGAAAAAGAAGCCAATATTGCCTTGATTAAAACATGGGATGATATACAGGAAAATATTGATGTGATCATCAATTGGCTAAAAGATTGCAAGCACGAGAACAAGAAGAGTTGTCTATTGAAGAAAAGGCTACATTATTTCAACAACTCTTAGAGAAAAAAGAAAGCATTTTGCAGCTAAAAGAGCAGAGAGGAAAGGAAACAAAACCACCAAACAACAAGTCACAAAGAAACTAAAGAAACTGGAAGGATTCATGCTCAACGGAATTTTAAAGTTGAAAGAGTTTGATTCTATTCAAGAGATGTTTGACAGATCATTCAAAAGGGTAAATACATTTAAAGACTTTAGAACAGAGTTGGTGAAAGGCAAAGAAAAGAGAGCAGGAACAGAGCTGATACAAGAGATAACAAAGAAGCAAAAGGTGGAAGATGACAAAGAAACATCAGAGTTTAAACAGTTAATAAAAACCATTCCAGATGAAGAAGAAGAAGTAGCAATTGATGTTATACATTTAGTTGTTAAGTCTCCAAGTATTGTTGACTGGAATATTTATAAAGAAGGAAGAAAAAGCTATTATCAAATAATGAGAGCTGATGAAAAGTCTCAAATGTACATGATCTTTAGTCAAATGCTTAAAAGTTTTAACAGGGAAGATTTAGAAGATTTGTACAAGTTGGTAAAAGCTAAATATGAGTCAACAAGACCAGTGGAAGACTTGGATTTGTTGTTATAGGGTGATTTGAAAACAATGTTTGAACCACATGTAGAAGATAAAGTATAGAGGAATCAACAAGAATACAAAGTGTTGAATTGGAAGTTGTATGAATCATGTAGAGTACATTCCTTGATGATGTAACATGTGCAGATTTATATGTTGGTAGAGAAGAAGTATCCCTTTGCACCACTTACACTTTCAATGATGTTGGAAAAGAAGCTTATGATTGACTATGAAAGTGAAATGGCTTATCAGCTTCTTAAATTCATCATGAAATAGCTTAAGAAGTAAAGAGGTGTTTGGAAGCATCCTCCTAGTGTTGATGAATCATTAAATGAATAAACTTGATGATTTTGAAGAAGAGTATCAAGTTTAGAGGAGGATTGTTGGGATTAAAAGTCTTCTTGATGTTGTTTGAATTACTGCTGCTCATGTTTGTGTTAATGCTGCTCAGTCGGATTTAGTGTTGCTCATGAACTTCAAATAAAAATATGCCAATTGTTTACTACTGCTAGTACAAAGTTACTGCTGCTAGTGAAAATATGCTAAGTGTTTACTACTGCTAGTACAAAGTTACTACTGCTAGTGAATATTAGTACTGCTCAAGGTTAAGACTGCTCAGAGATAAGTTAATGCTGCTGAGGTTAATAAGTTAGTATTGTTTGTTGTTAGTACTGCTTATATGATATGTATTAAGTTATTTTTTTATAGAAAAGATTATGGATATCTTAGGAAAGTATTTTAAGCCGACTAGGACTCCTTGGTGTATAAAAGGAGGTCCTAGGGCATAGAGTTTGATATCTTTTATCAATCTTTTAAAGTATTATTAGACGTATAATTCATAGCTTCAAGGTCTTTGTAACCCTAATACTTTAAGAGTATTCGTATTATTATCATTAATAATATTAGAGCTTATTTGTTAAATTGTATGTTCATTGAATTACTATTTCATTGATAATTCTACTTAATATTAAAGATTAGATTTCTCATAATCTTTAATACATTCAAACACAGTTTCTACTATAGTGGTGTTAGATTTATCTAATATAACTAAACCTTAAACAAGCTTAAGGAATTTGGTCTATTGAAGTGGGATCAACAATATTACTTCATGAATAAGGATGAAATACCTGCCAAAGAGGAAATGAAGTGGATTAGACAAGCGAAGGGCTCGTGTTATGATCCAGGATATCGATAAGCAGCTCTTTCAAAGAAGGTTAATGAGGAATCTGGAGAAATTCGTTGGTGGAAGAGAATACGGAGAAGACCTCAGACTGCTTACACGGATGATATGACTCCGTCATATCTTGTTCTACTACATTTCAGGTCATTCTTTCGTAATTATTAATCTTGTGAATATGTGAATAAATAGTGTAGACTAATATTAGGCAAATATCGTGTTTGAGTACGAATTTTCAAAAATTTCTTAGTAAATTCAAAATTTTCAAATTAACGTACTCAAACACTATATAATTCCCTCATAATTCAAGGGGGAGCAATAAAATATTCCAATAATAGGCTTGATATATATAATTAGAACATTTTTCTCCCTGGAAGCATTATATTTGAATCAATTGATATCCAAAATATCAAACGATTTGACATTTTTGATAGGGGGAGAAAATATGATTAAAATATATATAACTTGTATAATGTGATCTTTAAGACTCAAGTATGAACTCCTGTCCTCGTATGTGCTAAACATTTTCGGTTATCGATGCACTTATATAGGGGGAGCATTTCTAAATAGTAAAATCATCGAGGTACTAAATGTTTTGATTTATATCAAAGTACCTTGATCGATGTTTTCAAATGGTTTTTAGGTTGTGAACAATACCAAAAGACCGACCATGTATTTAATTACTTTGAGTTATAAGGTGGTTAGGTTTAGGTGTTCGTTCCCATGATCCAGCCAGAACCGGAGGGATCTACCCAGGGACATTCCGTTAGTTAGAATAGAAGTCCTTAGGTATGATAAAAAGGAGAAAAGTAAGAAAAAGGAATAGTGTCGACTGAGATGGAGCTAGTACTGGAACAAACCTAACAAGGTACTAGTCATGAAGTCTCGGTAAGCACTAAAGGGGTTGAAGAATTAAAAAGAAAAGTTAAGATAAAGGGTGAAAAGAAAGAAGCCATCCTTACACTTAGGCAGAAATCGGGTCAATACATAAACTGTTAGAAACACTAAGCTGTTGTCTGGTATTGAAGACAGTCGTCATGGACCCAGTGACGCAATGCACAACCCTCCCCAGCCACTCAAGGTCTCTCAAAAGACTCTTGTTTCATTTCCCATGAAGATTACACTCATTTCTATCGACTTTCTCACTCCGAGTTAGTTGGTATTGAAAATGTGGCAGTCTACTCCAGCCTCCGGTTACTAAAACCAAATGTGCACTATTGTGTCTAGAGCCAAAAGAGATCATCCATAAATCTCATTAGGACACTTATCCAAAATATGATTGCTAATTCACACAATGTGAAAACAAGAAATATATTAAGAGTCTTACGCATTATCTCAGTGATTTTGCCAGAACATTAGAGTGATACCTAAAAAGTACTCACAATGACGATGGAAATCCTTCCGGAGTCAACATCAAACAAGCTCTGCGGTAGGTGACTTGTGAGATCCTATAATTAACGGATCAAACTTGTGACACTGGATATCGATTCGGTCCAGCTTATGAATTGACGGATGAATTTTAAAAAAGATAAAATTGTTGGTGTGTCATAAAAACCGTTTGCATCTTGACACACCGATTGATTTTCCTAAATCATTTTCAATCTTATGTCCATGGGAAGCCTCACAAGGGCATCTGGATATAGGAAAGTTGAACATGAATTAACGGCTTAATCGGGAAGATAGTAACTTACCGGTTCACTCTTACCGTGTTGTTTGCTTTGAGACGCTCCGGTAATGAGAACAGCTAGTACAGCTGTGAAACCCTGTCAAGGAGATTCTTTGGAATTCTACCTGATCACAAGCAGTATTTATACTAATTAACAGGGAACCGTGGTTATTACAACCGTATTCGATGAAGTGACAAAGCCACTTTCATCCATATATGTTAATTATCACTAACCCTTTCATGCAGGTAATCCCGATGATCGTAGCTATTGGATCAAAACAAGTCAAGATTCAATGCCACATGCTCATACTTGACCGACAAAAGTAAAGACATCATGAAAGCTCAAGTACATGTTTTAAGACTTCTGCTACTCTCATGCCGTACGTCTTTCTTGAAGTGATGAAGTATTTAAGTCAAAGAATTTCAAAGAAGTTTTTGTCACTCTGATACCGAATGTCTTTCTTAAAGTGACAAAGTGTTATAGTTAAAGAATTTCAAGAATGATGTCTTATTCAAGCTTTCAAGACCAAGAAACAACAACAGTATGAGCATGTCGGTCCAAAAGTCACAAGTACACAAGACGACGACAAGATTACAAGATGATGATAAGAGATTATGCTTGGTTGATGATCTTAAAGAAGTTCAAGTTCACATACAAGTCAAGCCTATCAGAACAAGCTCAAGCCTAAAGTCAAAGATCACTACATCATGTTCACAAGATAAAGTCAAGAAAACAAGTCTGCGAGCACAAGACTAAAGACAGAGCATAGTATGCTAGGTTTAAGTTTTTGTAAAATGAAGTAACCTCCCTTAGGGGAAGATTGTTATGTATACGAAAGTATCGGTCACTTCTATAAATATCGTTAGATAGCTCGTTAAGTAATATTTGGAAACTAAATAGGCTAGTTAAGGAAAAGCCCATGGAAAGCCTATGGACTAATCCATACCCGGCCCTGTTGTATGTATAAATACCCTATCCACACATGGAGAGGGTATTGGTTGTTTCATTTTTCTC
Organism: Tanacetum coccineum; assembly: GCA_026074375.1. Classification (NCBI taxonomy): domain Eukaryota; kingdom Viridiplantae; phylum Streptophyta; class Magnoliopsida; order Asterales; family Asteraceae; genus Tanacetum; species Tanacetum coccineum. Next base: position 14,368 of record BQNB010080073.1, read on the forward strand.
ACATAATCTAGTATTATTCTCTTTCACTTTCTCTTTCTAGGAAGCAACCTTCCACTCTCTTTCTCTCTATATATTTTCTTCATAGTTGTGTGTATGTTTAAAGATTACTAAGATCATACAGAAACACATAGCTTCAAACTTTGCCAAGCTTGATAAGTTTGAAGGGGTAGACATTAGAAGATGGCAGAATGCACTTCTTGCTCTCCAACATGAGTGTGGTGTATGTGTTGACTACTCCTATTCCTGAAGATGGTGGTGATGATGCAACCGTGTAACAAATTAAGAAAAGGGTCAAGTGGGACAATGATGACTATGTATGCAGAGGTTTAATCCTCAATGATATGTCTGATCCTTTATTTGATATTTACCAGAATGTTGAGTCTTCCAAAGAACTATGGGATTTCTTGGAGTCCAAATATATGGCTAAGGATGCATCAAGTAAGAAGTTCATTGTTAGTAATTTCACAAATTACAAAATGACTGATTCAAGACCAGTCTTGGAACAATAAAATGAACTTCTTGGTATACTTGAAAGGTTTACACAACATAAAATGAACATGTATGAGGCTATTAAAGTCTCTTGTATCATTGATAAACTCCCTCATTCTTGAAAAGATTTCAAGCACACCTTGAAACATAAGAAAGAGGAGTTAACTCTTGTTGAGTTGGGCAGTCATCTGCGCATTAAGGAGTTTCTCAGGGTGGCAGATAAGTGACAAGCCAAAGAGCAACAATGTTGATGCGTCCTCAGTTCTTCATTGTTGAAGTTGGTGGGAGTTTATAACAACTCCTCCAGGTACAATGACAACAAGAGTAAACGTAAACATCATGATAACACAAGGGTTGATCCTAACAAGAAGGCAAAACCTACTTGCTGGAAATGTGGCAAAACTAGTCACATTAAAAGGGATTGCAAAGGTGTTAATGTTGGCAACATGTCCAATAGTTCAGGCACAAAGAGTTCAGTGGATGGTTTTTCCAACTTACTAAAAGGTCATAATATGTTTAATAAATCTCTCCAGGTTTATTATGTTACATATGTATATGAAGCTTACTTTGTGCAGGATGATGATGTTACATGGTGGGTTGACTCAGGAGCAACAATTCATGTGTGTAAAGATAGATGGTGGTTCAAGACTTATGAGTCACTGAATGATGGATCTATTCTTCATAGGGGAAATGAGTCAACAACCCTAGTGTATGGACGTGGTTGTGTAGATCTTAGGTTTAGTTCTGGAAAGATTGTTTCGTTGTTTAATGTTTTGCATGTTCCTAATATAAGGAAGAATTTGGTTTTAAGTAGTATTTTGAATAATTGTGGTTATAAGCAAATGATTGAATCTAATAAATTTGTTCTATCAAAACATGGTGTGTTTATTGGTTTTGGTTATTTTGAGTAATCAAATGTTCAGGCTTAATATTGTTAATGATAATACTGCTTCAGCCTTCATGTCAACCTCTAAACTGAATGATTCAATCCTATGGCATGCTAGACCGGGTCATGTTCACTTTAAGAGGATGCAAGATATGTCTAAGGATGGGTTAATCCCTGCTTTTGACATGAACACTGAAAAGTCTAAGACTTGCATTCTGACCAAAATAACTAAGAAACCATTTCAAAATGTAAAACGTGAAACTAAAGTTTTGGAGCTGATCCATAGTGATTTATGTGATCTGTATGCTTCTCCCTCATTAGGGAATAAGAAATACTTTGTGACATTTATTGATGATCCTTCAAGGTTTTGTTATGTTTATTTATTACATACTAAGGATGTAATTAGATAAATTCAAAGTATTTAAAACTGAAGTTGAATTACAACAAGGATCTCTGATCAAAATATTCAGGACTGATAGGGGAGGTGAGTACATGGATACTCTGTTATTTCAGTCTGTTGGTATTATCCATGAAACGACTGCCCCTTATACTCTACAACAAAATGGTATATCTGAAAGGAAAAATAGAGTACTGAAAGAAATGGTTAACTCCATGTTATCCTACTCAGGACTGAGTCAAAGGTTCTAGGGTGAAGCTATGCTAACAGCTTGTTATTTATTAAATAGGGTTCCTAACAAAAGGAACAGGATTACCCCTTATGAACTCTGGACTAAAAATAAACCAAACCTAAACTACCTCAGGGTTTGGGGTTGTAAGGAAGTTGTAAGACTCCATGATCCAAAGCTGAAAACTTTGGGTGAAAGAGGCATTGGATGCATCATTGTTGGATATGCTGAGCATTCCAAGGCATTTAGGTTCTTTGTTATTGAACCTGATGAATCAGTTTCAATTAACTCTACAATTAAATCAAGGGGTGCTATATTTGATGATAATAGATTTTCTTCAGTCCCTAGGCAAAGTCTTAGTATTCCTAAAGGAACTGAAGACATTGGTGGTTCAGTGGTCCCTGAACTGAAAAGGTCACTGAAGAGGTTGTTCAACAACCTGAACCTAAGCTTAGAAAAAACAAAAGGAATAGGATTCTAAAGAACTTTGGACCTGAATTTCAATTATACTTAATTGAAGGAACAAGGGATGAGGTCTCTGACCAACACTCCTATTGCTTTAATGTTGCTGATGATCCCAAAACATTTGATGAAGCAATGAAGTCTCAAGATGTTGCTTTTTAGAAATAAGCAATTAATAATGAAATGGATTCCATCATGGGCAACAACACTTGGATGTTGGCTGATCTACCTCCAAGTTGCAAACCTCTTGGTTGCAGATGGATCTTAAAAAAAACTGAAAGTAGATGGAACTATTGAAAAGTTCAAGGCTAGACTAGTAATTCAGGGCTTTAGAAAAAAGTTAGGGATAGACTACTTTGATACTTATGCTCTAGTGGCACGTATCAGTACCATAAGGCTACTGATTGCTATGGCATCAATTCATAATATTATTATTCATCAGATGGATGTGAAGACAGCTTTCTTGAATGATGAATTGGATGGTGAGGTCTATATGAACCAACCTCAGGGCTTCATCATGCCTGGAAATGAAAACAAGCTGTGTAAATTGATTAAGTCTCTATATGGACTGAAGTAGGCATCTAAGCAATGACATCAAAAGTTTGATGAAGTGTTTTGTCTAATGGTTATTTACTTAACCAAGCTGACAAATGTGTATATAGCAAATCTGATGAAACTGGTAAAGGTGTCATCATTTACCTATATGTTGATGACATGTTGATCTTTAGCACTAATCAAGATCAGGTTGACCTGACAAAGGAATTCTCGTCATCAAGGTTCTCTATGAAGGACATGGGGGAGGCTGATGTTATCCTTGGTATAAGGATTAAACATGAAAGTAATAGAATAACAATTTCTCAGTCTCGTTATATTAAGAAGGTACTGAAGAAATTCAATTACTTTGATTGCACTCCAGTAAGTACTCTTATGGATACAAGTGAGAAACTAATGCCCAATATTGGTCAGGTTGTATCTCAACTTAAGTATTCTAGGGTGATTGGCTACCTGATGTATGCCATGACTTGTACCAGGCCTGATATTGCTTTTGCAGTGGGTAAACTGAGTAGGTATACTAGTAACCAGGGTAATCAGCACTGACAAGCAATTAAGAGGGTACTGAAGTACTTGAAGAAAACCATAGACTATAGATTGATATAGTGTTAGAAGGATACACTGATGCAAGCTGGATCAGCAATACTAAAGACAATTCGTCTACCAGTGGCTGGGTATTCCTGCTTGGTGGAGGTGCAATTTCTTGGGCTTCCAAGAAACAAACTTGCATCACTGGCTCAACAATGGAATATGAATTTGTGGCTCTAGCGGCTGCTGGTAAGGAAGTTGAATGGTTGAAAAACTTTCTCCTTGAGATTCTATTATGGTCCAAACCTATAGCACCTATATCTATTCGTTGTGATAGTCCTGCTACATTGGTAAAGGCTTATAGCTAAATATACAATAGGAAGTATAGACACTTAGGTGTCAGACATAGCATGATTCGTGAGCTTATCACGAATAGGGTGGTATCTATAGAGTTTGTGAGGTCTCAATAAAACCTAGCTGATCACTTGACGAAGGGACTGGCTAGAGACTTGGTTATAAAGTCTGCTGAAGGGAGGGGATTAAAGTCCAACTAAGTCACTGAATGCTCCCTGCTGAGGAAACTTGGCAGCTGAGTTCAATGTGGAAAGATGAACGTTCAGTGTACTCAAGCACATGTATTTACATATCAATCCCAAGGATGTGCTTGGAACTTGCTGAAAAGGAGGGTGAAGTCTTTACTTCTGAATGGTTAATTTTTTTGAAAAAGTGCTTAGCAGAGCATGAATAAATAGGAACCACATATGTAAATGTTGAAGTTTTTCCGCCTTAGGGAGCATGAACTTTGGCTTTTACAACATGTATGAATTGGATATGGACACATGACTTGTATAGTGTCAGGAGTTTTTAAGTGTTTGAAAACTTGTGTGTATTTTATCTTCAGGTATTCAAATGGGTTGAAGGGTTCCATTCTTAGAACACCCTGATTCTCGAATATTTGAACGTGTAATTAACTAAGATGGAAATCCAATCCTCAGGACATTTTAATTTATGCACATGTTTGTTTAATGTTTAATTTTTCATGCAAATGAATTATACTAAATTGGGGAGGATTGTTGGAAATTTAGTTCAATTGTAAGGTTCAGTTCATACCGGGTAATGGGACTAGAGGTACGGAGTGTACTCCCATAGGTCGTTGAACACCCTGACTCAGATAGTGGTAAAGGGAATTCAAGTCGCTGATGAACTTCAGTGAGTTCACTCTTTAGTGAGTAACTCTGGACTGAAGGATGTTCATCAGCCTGATGGCTTTAGCTTTGTACTCCTTGAGGAGTAAGCTGAAGATACCATCATGGAGTAATCCATCAAAGGAATTATCCTCAGCGGGTTAACTCATCAGTAGGTTGCTTCAGTATTGAACCTTTAACGGGTATGCTCCTCAGTGGGCTAGTTGATGGTTCAGGACACTGAAGGATTGACCTCGCTAGAATGAATTCAACAACTTGTAACAACTTTGACTGGGAGATATACAGAAAACCAAAAACACTTAGAAGCGAAAGGGTTCTTGATCTGTGCCTAGAACAAGAACAAACATTTGGTTTTATCCCAAGGAGGTATTCGTGTAACCCAGGCATAGGGTCAAATAATCTTCTTTGGAAAGTGATCACACGACTTCAAGTGATATCCGGTAACCATCTTTGGTAATTAGCCAGGCTATTGATTATTTTAACCCTGATCTGGGACACACGACAACCAACATAATATTTGATAACAGCATACTTTCACAATGGCATGGCCAAAACAGAAAAATGTATCCCTCGTTATGTCGTCTCATAGATGTAGAGTAGATTGCTTGACACGTAACAACCATTTTCTCAACACCTCAAACTTTTAATGTAAAGAAGGGTTCTTAATAATGAATTAAGAAGGAAGTAGGTGGTTAACTAATGAGGCAAAAACTAATCTTGCTACACTTTTCGAATTAGAAAAAACACGTATGCGAATATTTTATAACCATATACGTTATCTTGTCCAATCAAGGTGACTAAGACAAATTAACTTGTGTGAAACCATAGCTAAACCTAAAAAAATAAAATGCAAAATCGTTAGTTACATCTCTTGATCATGAGACATGACATAAAGTGAATGGGTAGCTCATTCTCTATATAATCCTCAAAGATAGAATTTGAATTTTATATTAACAAATTTTCGACCATGTGCTACAGTATCGGCTCCCATTTTGGGCCAGCCCGATTTTAGTTTTTTTTTTTTTTTAATTTATGCACAAAGTAGGAGGGAAAAAAAATATTACAAAAGTTTCGATTTATTCAGATAAAAAAAATACCCGCGGAAACATCTTCGATACCTAATAACTTTAAAATAATCGATATGGTCACAACCTAAACTCATCAATTGATTAAAAAAAACCATATAGCCAAAAAAAAAAAAAACTGTTTAAACATGAGTCCCACACACTAAAGCCATATAAAAAAAAATCATTATAATATACATTTTGTCGACAAACTAGCATAAATTCCGCACTAAAATTGTGGCCCCCAATGTAAAATAAAATACACTAACGGTCCTCAACTTTTACACTATTTACGATTTTCTTACACAAAAAAAATCCGTATAAAAATTAACAAAAAAACACGTCAAGTTTTTATTGTTCACAACTTTTTTTACATCATCGCGCCCAAAAAAGATATCCGAACCGTCCCAAAAAAGAAAATATACGGAAAAAAAATTAACCCGTCTCCAACGCAAAAAAAACAAATTTTCCCGAAATCATACAAAAAAAAGGAAATATCGGAAAAAATTAGCACAAAATAGAATCTAAAACAACCCAAAAATAGCCTAAAATCTGGCTCCAAAGTAAAAAAAAATAGAGAAAAGGAAATTACTCCATAACCTTTTATAGATAGAATATTTACGATTTTTTACCACAAAAATTCACCGTTAAAAAAAATACCTAAACCGTCTCCCAAAAAAAGAAAATATTCGGGAAAAAATTAGCCCGTACAACGCCAATTTTTTTTTTTTCCATTCATGCCTCCGATTCATACAAAAAAACGAGAACATTATTAAAAATTGCCCGCCTAGCGCATGCGCCCGCCACAAATAAAAACCATCCCGACACCTGGAACGTAAAAAAAAAAATTCATATGTCGAGATAAATATTTAGTCCCGCCGCAACGCACGGGTTCTTTTGCTTGTTCTCTATATAATCCTCAAAGATAGAATTTGAATTTTATATTAACAAATTTTCGAAGATTTAAAGATAAGTAACTTTGAAGACGTCAAACTAAAATTTGATAGCTTTTTCAAACCAACACATGATTAAATGAAACATGTGTGTTAATTCAAAGACTACCTAGCTAGAAATTAGGAAATCAGTTGCAAATAAGGATAAAGTTGATTTTAAATGGTCAAGATTTATTGTTGCTTCAATTAGACGGTAAGAAGGTAAAGCCATGCCATCATTAACTCTCTCAGTTCCGTCGGAAATTAATAAGTATAATATTGTGCCTAATGATATTATTCATAATATACCCTTGGTAAATTAATTTGTTTATTAAGTTTCAATATTTTCTCTCTTTATGTGATGATCAGTGTCTCCTTCTTTCAATGATAACCCAAAGAGGTTTCTTCCGATTAATTTTATATGCGAAAACAAAATGTCTTTATGTATGTATATTCAAGTCCACACAATAATGGTTTTTTAATATGTTCTAAGAATCAACTTGTATTGTAGGCAGATCAAATAACTGTTGTTACTTTATTTTCGATGAGGTGAGATCCATAAAGAACATGGTCATCTTAAAGAACAAATGGGTGAATCCTAACCACTCATTTTTTCATCATAATTTCTTGAAAAATGTAAACTGCTATAGCTTTCTATCATGCAACTATAAATGTGATGCATTTTTGGTGAAGTTGCCAATTGATCCTTAACTAATACTTCCCTCCATCCCAGATAAAGTGTCCATTTTTGACTTTAAAAGTCATATTTCATCAACAGTTGACCTTAATTAATTTTTCTTTTCTTATGTTATATATTGAGATAACTCAATTGCAAATATAGGTACTGGATTAGTGTTTCGACAATGTTTTATTTCATTGTTATAATTTTCAGATAAGCTATTCTATAAAAACATAAAGCAAAATATATTAACGGTCCAGAGTTTGTATGAAAAAACATTATCAAAAAGTTCAAAAAAAAAATGGACAACTTTACTATGGGACGGAGGGAGTAGGTTTTTTGCAAAAGCTGTGTTAGTCAAGTCTTTTGTAAAAACTTTTTGCAAAACCTCATCTTACAATTCAAAAATTACCTTTTCAAAAGCTTTAATAGAATAGTAAAAAGCTTTGATGGATTGATGCATTGTAGATGTCTCTTTACTATTCACAAATATAGTTTGCATGATCTTGTTAAAAAGGAGAAGCATATTTTTAGAAAATATGGTTTGATGGCTGGTGGAGACGTGTGAACGCCATGAAAAAGTAAACAACGACGTTACAAATTGACGAGTGACAAAACAAGAAAAAAATGCGCGGATAGCGAGATAAGAAATACAAGGAATCTCATAAATCGTTTGCTTAATATATGAAACGAGGATACTCCCCGCATTTGCGCTGCGGACCGAGAGATGAATACAGTAGTAATATAAAACATAATAAACACACATTATTTTATAACTAGTACAACCTATTAATTATTTTTTTTGGTACTATGAATACAAGGTTGAGAATGATCTGGTACATGGGACACATTATTGGAACACATTACAACATCATATGAAGCATAGCAGTAAGTATTTTGCATCTGAATAAGACGTGTTTGAAGTCTTGAAAGGAAAATGGTTCTCTCATACCCTTGTTTGTCATGAGCTGGTTCTACAAATAAGAAGCAATCCTATGTCAGTTTCTATTTTTTCAGTCGAAGAAATGCTATGCGAGTGGTTGAGCAAGATATTTTCATGTCTCCTTGTTCTTTTCTATAGAAGAGCTCCGTTCTAAGAATGATGCGTGCCTCGGAAAGTTCTTATTGAAGGCCACCGACACTTTATTCATGTTTTCTGCAAAAAAATTACACCATTACTCTGACCACACAAACAATGAGATCACAACTTAACATTGGTATATATTTTTAACAGAAAGAAAGTAGCAAGTCACTCTTGCCACTTTTTTGCACTTGTAGACTTTTGCGATGCTGAAAAGGCAATCAGTTATTGTCTATCTTTCTTAATCTTTATTTTCCTAATCTTAGGCTACTTTAAGCAACTGTATATGCGTTCAAAGTTTTGTCTCGTGCATTGATCGATTTTAGGTCTCTGAGATATCGAAACATGGAAATTAAACAGACCTAGTAGTCGAACATTGCATTTCTACCTTGGTCTGAACATCTTCTAAGTGTGTTAAAAATAAGCACTTATTGGGTTGCTAAGCTCATACTTTTTAGCACAGAATTATCATTAGTGTTTTGGGGATTGGTTCTTGATAATATTAATACCATGTCCGTGAACATTTTTTGTTTCTCAAGTTCATTTTAAAAGCCATTATAAAATATTATGACTAATGTACAGATATATAAAGCGGTAAATGCATCTTAAAAATAAAAACTTCAATTGATCTCGTAATATATAGAGATACCTCAAACATAAACTTATAAATAGAAAAAATGTGTAAGAATCAACAATTAGCACCAAGTATAATTTACTCTACTGGGCAAGACATTAGCCTAACAAAAGTGCCCAAAATTTGTTATATAATTTTAGTCTTGCCTAATGATGTAATGCTACTGGTATTTTCTTATTTATAGCACTTCGGTTCGTCTCATCACACTCAGAAGTTGTATTAAATCACAGAACCTGATTGACTATATGAACTTTTTGATGTCTTGTTAGTTGTTACTTAATGATAAGCATAAACTTATATAAGCAATCCTAAACGCCCCGTTACGGTAAATAATAGTTCCATTAACATAAAATGCAATAAACTGACTCACCAAGGTCAAGTCTAAATGTGCAAGGTAAGAAATCTTACTTGAAAAAGAGATACTTGTTTCCTGGTGCAAATTGCAGACATGGTTCGCCTCACATCAAGCAGACCACACCTCAGCGCCAGCAAACCACAAAGGGAACTGATAAAGGAGGTAAGTTTTGAAGATTTTATTAACATCATCATGATTTGTTCTAAGTGTTCACCTCCTGAAACTGCTTGCTGCATAGTTGCTGTCAAACCACATAAAATAAAGAGAAAAATGATTGCCTCTTGCCAAAATTTGGAGCTTTGGGTAGATAATTAGCGTTTCGACCTATAATGCTTCTGTTAGAATCGCTAAGTGGTTGTTAGAGTGTGTATATTGATAATGCACTAAACTTATACAATAACTTAAGAGTGCTTAATCTCATATTAATAATGCCAGATCAAGAAAACAATGTTGGTATCACAGATACATGTCAATAGCTTTCAAATTTTACTACAATAAACTAATTTATAATGACTGCCCAACAAACATTCAGAATGGTATATGATAAGAACCAAATGATAAACAGAAATTACAAACCAATAGCAACCGTGATCGATGCTTGAAGAAAAATTGTCTAAACCAAAGGTTGTCCTACAGAATACAAATAACATAAAAATATAAGAATTTCATCCTCCCCTCCACCCTCAAGACAAACCCACCTTCCTTAATATAGGCTGCGCATTCATCTCCTTCCAAAGATAAACTCCATTCGACATTGACTAATAGTTAATGGCAAATTAACTATTGACCATATTAACTATTGACCATAATTAACTATTGTACCAATGTCATTGACTAATAGTTATAGCAATTAACGCCCCTCGACTTTGCGTTTGTAAACTTGTCCCCAACGATTCAAATCAACACCCCACGCCCTTAAAAACCACCTGTCCTCAAGGTGTAAACTAGGGAATTGCTGCTGAATCTGCTCAAATATCTCCCAAGTAGCTTCTGTCGGTGGTAAACCCTTCCATCCAATCAGCACCTCTCGTTGTTCCCCCACCTTACGAGTTCCCAACACCGTGTCAGGCTCCGCTGCACGCTCAGTCGCATTGGTAGCAGGCAAATCCAATTGAACCTGCGGATTACCAATCACCTTCTTAAGCTGGGACACATGAAAAACTGGATGAGTGGTCGATGCAGGAGGCAATTTCAACCTGTACGCCACCATCCCGACCCATTCCAACACCTCATATGGACCATAGAACCGCGGAGCTAACTTCTGATTGGCCCGCTGAACCACAGACCCCTGGCGATACGGACGTAACTTCAAATAAACCTTATCTCCCACACTAAACGAGACATCCCTCCGCTTTCCATCAGCCTGCTCTTTCATTAACTGTTGAGCCCGTAAAAATTGTCTTTTCAACTCCTCCAACATCCGATCCCTCTCCTGCAAATACTGATCCACCTCAAAAGTAAGAGCGGTACCGTGATCGTAAGTAAGCATACTAGGCGGGTCTCGGCCGTACAACGCCTTAAAAGGAGTCGTACAAATCCCCGAGTGATACGAAGTATTATACCAATATTCAGCCCATGACAACCATTTCACCCATTCCTTCGGTCGGGACGAGGCAAAACACCTCAGGTATGTCTCCAAACTACGGTTCACCACCCGCAAGCACCCAAAAACCACAGACAAATGCTCCTGGTGATCCTCCATTGTTCGGCTATAAACAAGGATATCGTCAAAAAATACCAGCACAAATTTCCGCAAATACGGCCGAAACACCCTGTTCATTGAAGACTGGAAAGTAGAAGGCGCATTAGTCAACCCGAATGTCATTACTAAGAACTCATAATGCCCTTCGTGCGTCCTAAAAGCAGTTTTGGAAATATCAGAGTCTTTCATGCGTATTTGATGGTATCCCAATTTCAGATCCAACTTACTGAATACCGTCGCCCCATGTAGTTCATCCAGCAACTCATCGATTACGGGTATCGGAAATTTGTCTAGAACTGTTGATTTATTAAGTGCACGATAGTCAACGCAAAAACGCCAACTCCCGTCTTTCTTTTTTACTAGCAAAATCGGGCTTGAATACGGGCTATTACTCGGTCGAATAATTCCCGCCTCTATCATCTCTCCCACCAATCTCTCGATTTCATCCTTCTGCAATTGCGGGTAACGGTAGGGTCGGACGTTTATAGGTTCAGTACCATGTTTGAGAACAATGGCATGCTCGTGGTCCCGCGAGGGAGGTAATCCTGCAGGCATAGAAAACACATCTGAAAATTCGGTTAGTGTTTCATCCAAATCGGGATGAACTTGCGATTCGGGCATTTCGAGACCACCCAGATTTGCCATACTAACAATATAGCCCTCGTCAATATTAGATATCCCTCGCGCCAAAGCCCGTAGAGAGGTCGCCCCACGATGTAGGCCAGCATCACCGTTCAACGTTACTTGCTTTCCAGCAAACTGGAATGTCATGGTTAGTTCCCGCCAATTAACCCGTGTGTCACCCAACTGTCTTAGCCATTTCATCCCCAGTATAACATCCGTACTGCCCAGTTCCAATGGATAAAAATCATCAATAACAACGAGCCCTGGTAGTTGTAACTGCACCCCACGACATATTCCGACACTCTTTTCTGATTTCCCGTTCCCCAAAATCACCCTAGTTTCACGGGTACCAGTAACTATTAAATTCAAGAGTTCAACCAATTTAACTGATAAAAAATTATGGGTCGCCCCACTGTCGATTAGTACTACCACCTCAAAGCCATGGATGTTACCTCGTAGTTTCATTGTATGAGGGTTTGTGATACCTACCACAGATTGGACGGAAACCTCCACGTAGTCCAAATGCGGGTGCTCCAGCTCCTCGTCCCCTGCGTCGTCCTCCTCATCCTCATCCTCAGATATGAGCATCACTCGAAGCGAGTTTTCAGGACACCGATGGCCGGGCCCAAATTGCCCGTCACATCGAAAACATAAGCCCTTCGCCTTTTTATCAGCATAATCTGCTTCGGACATACGTTTAAATGGCGGTTTTCTTGCACCCACTACCTTATCCTTCGATCCATCTCCTGTTAATGCATTCGAGTTAGGAGCGATTCCCCCAGTGAAACGTGTGGTCGGTTTAGAGGTTGCCACCTTGTGTGTCTCAATGACCCGTTCCGATCGACTCTCATCAATGACTAATGCTAGCTCCATCGTACGACCCAACCCCACTGGCTGCTGAGTTCGAACAGCGGTACGCAACTCCTGTTTCAACCCCTTAATGAAAATCCCCTCGAGTACCTCCTCTTGTAACCCCGGTAATTGAGCAGCCATCCTTTCAAACAAAGTGATGTATTCCCGGGCTGTCCCCGTTTGACTAATGGCAAAGAACTGTTCATGTAAACTTCCCGCCTTCGAGGGTTGGAAACGAACAAGTAAACGCTGTTTAAGCTCTTCCCAACTACGAAACGGTTTCCTGTTATCACTCCAGCGAAACCAAGATAGTGCTGGACCCTCTAAGCACATCATCGCAGCTCTGAGTCTCTCCCCGGTAGTTTGTAATGCCTGAATATCAAAAAATCGCTCAGCCTGGTACACCCATTCATAAACATCATCCCCATTACACAAGGGCATCTTGAGTTTTCTCAAACGATAATCAATCCCCGGTCCCCACCCTCGTTCGTTTCCGTGAACTAGAGGTGGTGGCGTCATTCGCGTGTTCACTGATGAAACCCCTTCTGAATTTCCCAACGACAATTCCCCAAAACTCGGAAACGCTCCTTCCTTACTCATTGGTGGTCCGCGGTTATAGTTCCTTCCTTGTTCCCCTGTTGAGAACGGACCGAGACCAATCGATCCCATTGGAAGCGGAAACCCTTGAGAGTCAAAGTGGAGGCCAGAAAAGCTAGTATAGGCAGAGGTTTGTGTGGGATGTTGTGGTTGTTGATAAATCAGCGGCTGAGTAAAGCCGCCAAAGTTGCTGTAGATTGGCGTTGGCATTGGACGGGTAGGTGGCGGTAGGGTGACAGGCGGTGCGGTGGTCGATGGTTGTTGGGTTTTGATCGCATTCATGAGTTCAGCGAATTGCCGATCCGCTTCAACCTTGTTTTTCTCTATCGTTTCTTGCAACAAAGCTCGTTGTGCCGCTGCCTCTGAGTTAATTGCAGCCTGATCGATCTTGTGTTGCTCCAGATTTGCCTCCACATCAGTTACCTTTGTCATCGTGAATCAACAATTCCTCACAGGTGGCAGGATTAAGGCTCTGATACCAATTTGATAAGAACCAAATTGATAAACAGTAAATTAAAACCAATAGCAACCGTAATCGGATGCTTGAAGATAAATTGCTAAACCAAAGTTGTCCTACAGAATACAAATAACATAAAATAAGAATTCTCCCCCCTCAACCCTAAGACAAACCCCTCCTTATATAGGCTGCATTTCTCCTTCCAAAGATAAACTCTTGACCATTGACTAATAGTTAATGGCAATTAACTATTGACCATAATTAACTATTGACCATTGACTAATAGTTAATAGCAATTAACCCCCTCGACTCTTGCGTTTGTAAACTTGGCCCCAACGATTCATATCAAAATATGTGTGTGGTTCTTCTATGAATTTCCAAAGTGGTGGGAAATATGCTTGTTTTCTTGAACCTTTAGTTAGGATGTGTTGTAATGTTGACTTGCCTTTGACTTCATGAATTTCAACCTTGCAGTAGGTACTTTTGTACTGCAATTGTATCTTCTATTTATTGTCCTTGTTAATAGTTTTTTCATCAGAATTTCATAAATAACCTGATTTACGTAAAATTTCTTCTCACAATTTATTGTGACGTATATTTTTAAAATAATAATTTCATATTGACTAATCAAGATCATCATTAGTAATGAAACAGGTCGTAGAAAATAGTGTTTGGATGTGCTTAGGCTATTTGAATTGTACGATTCAAGAATCACGAGAGTGGGATTAGGAATCAACACTATGCCAAACAAGAATCAATCTCTTCTGAAAAATTATCTTGTTTTCAGGATGTCATTTTGAGATATATATATGTGCAGAATCAAGGTCTGCGTTAACGGATCTGCATGGTCTGCAAACTTTCTTGGCAGCGGGGTCGATTTATCAAGTTTGATGCTGATTTGGACAACAATCAGAAGTAACTCCAACAACAACATACCAGCAAACATGCAAATTGTTTATTATTAACTAGCACGTTAATGGTCACACAAAGAACATCTTGATTATCGATTTATCAAGTTTGATGCTGATTTGGACAACAATCGGAAGTAACTCCAACAACAACATACCAGCAAACATGCAAATTGTTTATTATTAACTAGCACGTTAATGGTCACACAAAGAACATCTTGATTATCGATTTATCAAGTTTGATGCTGATTTGGACAACAATCAGAAGTAACTCCAACAACAATATACCAGCAAACATGCAAATTGTTTATTATTAACTAGCACGTTAATGGTCACACAAAGAACATCTTGATTATAATTTTGAAAAGAGAATTGATTTGCACACTCATTTTTTTTATTGGGACTCTTCTCTGTGCATTGCATGCTTGTATAGTGTGCTTTAATTGCTTGTACACTGAGTATACCAATCAAAATTTTGAGTGTGAGTGTGCAAATCACTAGCCTTTTGAAAATCAAGACATAAAAAGTCAAATGATCTATAACCGAGGGATGTTTTGACCAGTTTATTCATAAAATAGGTTATGTTTCATCTCTCAGAGGTAAAAATATATTGCTCAAAAGAAATCAGGTCAAAATTTTCAAAAAAAAAAAAAAAAGTTGATATAATTATAATGTAAAAACGATCAAGGTGGGACTCGAATCCACAATCTCCAGCTCAAGAGGCGAGCACCTTATACGTTAGACCACGCGACCTTTCTTGTTATGTTACTTGAAAACGGTATTTATAAACCTATATTCAACTAGATAGACGACTTCACGCATCAAAATAGTTCAAACCTACTCATATGGTTTTGTAAGTTTTGTTTGATAATAAGTAATAACAGTGTTTGCAGTGACCATACATTTATTTTGAAGTTAGGTATAACTAGAACTCTTGGTTACAAGTTTCTTAAAACATTTAACCAAGGCTGTCAAACTCGCGAGTTTACACGTAAGATCGTACGATCTTACGTGTCCACCTGATAAAATCGTGTAGAATCG
>BQNB010080074.1:0-30041 GCA_026074375.1 Tanacetum coccineum
ACAATGACGACTTTGGTCCTTTTGTTTCCATCTTGTTTCATTCGTATTTTGTCTTATCAACTCAAATATAATTCCCAACACGTAATCTATGTTGAACACTTTTCGTTGTGCTTTAACTTTACATAGTATAACCATCACAGATGGTTTTAACTTTATATAGTATACCATATGAAACAAGTTATAAACAAAACTACATACTGGTATTTGGTATTTAAATAGAACTACTGGTATGTTAATAACATATGAAACGAATTATAAACAACACAAAATTAACATACCTCCATTTAATGGGCCCAATGGGTGTTTGGATAGGTAATTTAATAAAAAATATGATTATTCAAATGTCGGGTATTATTTGGTACTTTCCCGTTTTGGTACCAGTACCTAATTAGTGGTCCTAATTTTTTTTACTCGAATCATGGTACCGGTCCCGTACCGTATACCAGGATTCGGTACCGTTTTGGTACGGAACTGGTACAGTTTCGGTTCGATATCGGGATTCAGGTCTATATGCTCATTACTAATTCTGACCAATACGCCGTATCCAGGAAAAAAATTACGTTATATCAGTGCCAAGTCTTCACAAGTAAATGCGTATTCACAATTCCCAATACGGCGTATCCCTCTTCTGTCATACGCCGTACCCATAAAGATAACTATTTAGAGATACGCATATATTATTATTTTGGGAATGTATATTATACTGATCTTAAACTTTGCGCTCACTCTAAGGGAAACACCCTCAATACGTCGTATTGGCCTAGACCAATACAGCGTATCCAGGCTTTTCAGAGGTTATAAATAGAAGACTCCAAAATGAGTTTTAAGTGTGCAAAAATCATATTATTCATACCAAACACATAAAAGACGATTTTCTAAAGAAAAAAAGAGCAACAAAGGTCAAGCATTGATCACGATTCCATAGAAGACACCATGTAATTCCTATACTCTTGTAATCATTTAATTTTTGGTATCGTTAGGTAAAACGTTTAGTTTACCTTGGTTATTTGATCACGCTTGTATAATTACAATGGTTATGGGCTAATACCCTTGGGTATTAGCCATCTTAACGAAGATTTAATGTTTGGTTTGTTTTAAAATTGATTTTCTTAATTTATCGTTGAAAGTCTAATAATGTTTATCACATGATACTTGTCTATGTGTTTGAATATGCGGCCTATCATTTAACTGGGTCTAGTTACGTCTAATAAGCGAGCTAGATACTGGGATAGCTCTCCATATCGTGTTTTATATTACTGGACCAATAGGATCACAAATAACGTTCTGTCTTTGTCTTTAAATTAAGAGCTTAGTTGGACTGGCAGGTGACCCGTAATGTCTTTAAATAGTGGACTACCAGTATATAAAATATCGTCAAACAGTAAGTGGGTAAAGTCCCGATGGGCTAGGGTTTATCAAGATCACCATTACTTTAATCCCTATATAGATTATAATTAAACTAAAAGGATGCTTTATGCGGATGCGTTAATTGTGACAAGATTCAATGTGTCTAGGTCTTAGGATGATGTCCCGCCTAAGTCTTAAGAATGATATGCAGTTTCGAGATAAGAAATCATTGCACTAAATAAACAAACCAACATTTAATTGAATTTAATATGGCTAATACAGTTTTCTATTATTTGGCTTATACCGCTCTTTTATCTTTTGATTGTTTTCTTGCATGTTTATTGTGTTTAGAATTGATTATTGTCACTATAAAACTTGTGTCAGTATCTCAGGCTAAAAACCCCCCCATCTATCGTTAGAAGCGTATATAGCATAGGTTTAATAAGTAATTAGAATTAACTTAAGTAGAAGTAATTAAAATACTGATAGATTATAATGTTAACAACCTCGCTCTTAGTGTTTGACACCCTACTTACCACAAAACTCCATCCGGTTGGGTACACTGCCCGTTAAAGTGTTGTTTTAGGATAACTCGGCTAAATATAAATTTAAAACTTGGTAATTAATAAATTGACCCTACACGACAGCACATCATCCATATTATGTGCTTAATCATTTGTTTTTAGGTTTTTAGCACTTGGATGGCATTTGGAGAAAATACACACGACTTGGGCTCATTTGGAGAAGAAACGAACAAGAATACAGACCTATACCAAATCTCATGAAGAATCGTACTCATAGAGTGTGGAGACGACGTAGCAAGCATAAAGCGACATCGTCGTGATCTATCTAGTGACGGCGTCAGAGAATTGACTACGGCGTCAGGACGCAACCGACTTAAATCAGACCTAGAAGTATCTACTTCGTGACGGCGTCGCAACTACAACTAGACGCCGTCGCGACGATTTCTCTATATATATAAAATCGAATTTAGGGTTTTAAGTGTGTAACTTTGTATAACTTTTGGGAGCCGAACCCTAAGTAATTTTTCAGCTTTTAGGCCGTCTTTAGGGCTTAAAAACCCTATTGTAACTGACCTTAATCCATGTTTTAATCAAGTAAGATTGCTTATCTATAATCATTCAATATGGCTATGTGTTATTTGATTGATCTATGTTCTTGCTTTCTTTATAACATGTTAGGCTAAACCCTCCCTTGTATTTACTTATGATTGCATGAAAGTTGGATTGTAGATCCTTTTTATGTTGCTTCTTGTGATGAATGTGCGTGTTAGGCTTTAGAAAACTATCCATAAGATATTAAATTGGCATAGACTTCCAGAGAAACGCGAAAAGTGTAGAAAGGATACCATCTGGTAACAATCTTCATACTACCTTACCCCCAATATGGTTGATCCCTCTTAAGGTGTTTCAATTGCATTTAATATACTCTTATGGGCCTTGTAATAGTCTCCATACTACCTTACTTGTATGTTGCCTTAACAAAATATTAAATAGACGGCGGGTTCATGTAATTCGTTCATGACTTAGGAAATACTTACACAGATCATCACAAGTGTGACAAGGCAACAGGATTAGGAGAAGTAATCTAATGAGTAATGCATGATTAAGTAAATACACTATCTTATCATAAAGTTATCACCACTAGTATAGATTATAATTAGTTAATCAACCAACCTCTCAAACCATTGATTTTATTTGCTTTCTATAAAATATAAAAATACAAAAAGAATCTTCTCTCAACCCCATAGACCTCTATTAGATCGTGATCGAGCCTTCTAAACCTATTCCCCAACCTATTCACATAGAGAACGATAACAAACCCCGAGTCTTGCCTTACTACACTACAACGGTTACGTACTCTGCCTAGGGGATTGTAAAGCTTCCTGTGAAGTCTTCACAAACTCCGCATCAAGTTTTTGGCGTCGCTGCCTGGGGAATATTTAGGTTTCGATCATTTTTTAACTTAGTTCTACTTGCTTGATTCCTATCAAGTAAGAATTTTAAATCCAGTACATTAGCTTTCTTGTAGTCTATCTTTCCTTTGTGTGTTTGTTCGTAATTTTCATTAACTATTTCATTCTTCACTATGGAGAACGCGAATCCACCACCAACCATTGAATCTCTGGTCCTACCCTAGCTGCGTATTGCGCAGCGGGTCGTGATGTCCAAGTAGCATCATGGCTACAGGTAATTTCGGCCTTTGTTGACTCTCATTAGACTTATTGAACAATTCTTAAACCAACTGCGCAATCAACCCAATGAGACTAATATGAATAACTTTGAGTTCGATGACGAATCGGTAGATACACCCTTTGTTTCTCCCTTTCCTCATTCAGATTATGATTCGGATGACGGTGAAGTTCTTAATGAATTATGTGAGTACGAGAATGATGGAGTACTACGCCGAGAAAGAATAATTAATAGTTTCGATGGAAATGACCTAGCATTCCAATGCATGATCGACTTTAGGAAGTTTACTGCCTATCTCGACCCTTTTCTACCAATGAATATTATCTCACGTAAAGCCTATACAACAATAATGGTAGAAGGACTATAGGGGACGAGAAAGAACCTAATTTCCATCATTAGGGATGTTTACGTGTTTGTCGAAAGTTTTACCTATATCACTGATTTTGTTGTATTAGAGGACATAGGATAATTTATTATGAACAATATGGTAGAAGTCTTGATGGTCAAGCCCTTTAGAAAAATCACTAAGCTCAAATATGATGTTGCTAAGGGATTGGTCTCATTCACTAAGATCTTTGACACTTACATATTTAGGATGCCTCGTACCATACCTAGGCTCAAGAACTTTAATTAAAGTAAGGTCCCACCACTGTTAGAACTTAGCCATCATTATTTGATGAGCGGACTTAGGCACTCCTATGAAAAGAATAAATTTATGTACAACAAAATTGCTTAAACCTAGGTCCTGAGTACCAAGTAGATGAAAGTTTAGGCAATAATAAAGAATGTTCTTAATGTTTATTTCGTTGTGCATTCTGTTGTTCTTTGTTATTGTACATCCTAGATTAAAGTTCTAAACAAACTGAGCTTTAAACGATCGTATGGTTTCCACAATTGGTATCAGAGCCTCACGGCTCTTGATCTAGGATCTACAAGGTGTTATTGTTGTTGAATTTATAAAAGAAAAGGAATTCGAGTTTCTATTTTCGGTAAACATTCAAATTCGATAAGTAGTTAAGGTTTTGAGTTGATCCAGCTTATTCTTCCAAGACAAAACGTACGTGAAGGTATTCTATTTGCTGTTGTTATAGAATTCAAATTGATAAAATTGATTAGGTTTTTGAGCTTTTATGTTTTTAGATAACAAGCAAGTTCAATGAACTAAGGTTTTTTATAAACCCTAATTCGATAAAAGTGAAAAGTTGAAATTCGGTTACGTCTATTGTGTTGCTGGGTAGATTCCTTGTGCTTTCATGATTTATATAGATCAGTGATTAATTATATTTGTTTTGCTGCTAAATCGTTGAAATCTGCTAATCTTGAACAAAACCCTAATCTAGGGTTTTATACTATATGTTATTATTATCTGATCTGGTAAGAGAATCAAAAGGAGATTGAGAACTATATGTTGCATTTGATTCAGCCTCTTGTCATCTCCTTTGAAGAGCATATCCATATTATTTGTGTGAAGCTTGCAAAGCTGCATCTGATCTTGATCTTCGTTTGGACAAGCTTTTGATTGATGGTATGATGATATGCACTTCAAGAGCAAACTAATGATGATGCTAATGTAATGCTTAATGGGTTTGGTGTGATTGTAAACTCATGTTGGCAAAGTGTAAAGCCGTACCTTCCTCAGATCTGTGGTACTATAGCGTGGCATCTAAACAACAAGATAGGTCTGTTTGGTCGTATGTTTTTTAAAAGGTTTTATCACGTTGGCAAACAATTTGATTTAATGGTAATACTTATGCTGCTTGTTAACGTGTTGGGCTCAAAGAAATTAGGCTTAAGGAATTACTACTGGTGAACCTGACGTGAAGCAGATTGCAAGCAAGATTAGTGTTGCTCCTTGTTTATTAATGCTGCTAGGGTTTTCTCAAAAGAAGTTAATATTGCCTGTGTTCGTGGATATTAATGTTGCTTCAGTAACCAGTTTGATATAAGGTGTGTTCTTATAAGGATTTATTAGTGAATGTTTATATTAATTTACTTAATGCTGCCAAGGAAATTAAAATTGTTTGGGCACAAAGTGATGGTTTGTGCTACTATGACTTAGTACTGCTTAAAGAATTAAAACTCGTAGCTTCGTTTGATAACAGTTTCAACTGCTCGTTTCATCCGATAAATGAGTTAATGCTGTCAGCTATGTCCGATATAGGACAATATATGATTTTTGTTCTCACATACAACAGAGAAGGACGACACACACAGGAAGTTTTGATTTTAAATGTTCTTAAACGTTTAAAAGGCTCGTTTTTTTTTGGATTTATTGGTTTAATTGATTACGAAGATTATTATTTATCACTTATTTGAAGATGAAGTGGAATTATTTGGGTTTGTGTTCTTATCATATCTCAAACGGCTTACAACATTTGGAGGTAACTTGTTCGAGCTTAGAAACGATGTAACGAAGACTTGACAAATCTAGCAAAGGTGTGTGATTTTTCTTATGGTGCTCAATGCTCACATTTGCTATCACTTTGGTTATGTGTCTCATAGAAGATGAGGATACATAGATTGCAGTCTCCTTATACATTGGTTTTGGGTATACGTTCGAAGTCACGTAGATAGTACAAGATATAAGACACAAGTTTGGGTTATTTTACTTCAGCATCAAGTTGGTAATACTTAGTTTTCTTCATCAGTAATCATTACATAAGCTTAATGTTAAAATGTTTAACCATTTATATGTTGCATAGAGGTGAAGGTTTTTACTACTGCTAGCCTTTGTTACTACTGCTAGTGTAAGTTTCTACTGCTCAAGTACATTTTTCTTATGGTGCGTAATGGAGGGCAATTTGGGTCATTGGAATACTTGGATTAGAAGTGTGATAGTGGTTCGTAGTTGTGAAGATCAAAGTTACATACTTTAGTCTCCTATTTGATATTGACAAAAAGGGGAAGAAGATTAGATGATTTGGCAACTTGTAGACTTGGTAAACTTAAGGAAGTTTCATTCGTATATTAACTTCAGGGGAAGTTTGTGCTTATTTGGTTTTGTCATTATCAACTAGGGGAAGATTGTTGGGAATTATATTTGAGTTGATAAGACAAAACAAGAATGAAACTAAAGGACTAAATTTGTCATTTAAGAATTCTACAAGCTGGTGGAGAATTATTGAAGATTTAGTCAAAGATATCAAATTATAAAGATATCAAAAGATCTCCTTATGAAGAAAGAAGATAACAGAAGATCAAGTTAAATATTTAAAAGATTTATGTTTATCTCTTTGTAAAACCTATTATCTCTAGTATATAAAGAGATACATGTTATAAGTTTTAGGCATCCAGAAAAGTGTGTGTTCTCAATGAGAGTCGACTAAAGAAAACATATGTGTACACGTTTGTATAGTTAGTAGTAGACGTCTATCTAGAGTTTAGCTTCATGCTAATCAAGGTTTTCCTTGATCCCTGTTACAGTTCATTGATGTAACCGTATTATCTTGATCAAATAATATTGAGGTATTGTGAATATTTGGTAAAACCTTGTTATGATAATATTGATTCTATGTTTAAATATTCCACCTATGTTATCATTATCCTAGATTAATGTTCTAATCAAACTAGAGCTACAACGTTCTATAGGTTTTCATAATTGGTATCAAAGCTTAAGGGGATTCTACAATTGTGAAAACCTATAGATCGTTGTAGCTCTACTTTGATTAGAACTTTAATCTAGGATAATGATAACATAGGCGGAATATTCAAACATAGAATTAATATTATCATAACAATTTTTACCAAACATTCACCACAATGTAGCAAATAAATGGTTAAACATTTTAACATTAAGCTTCCCTTGAAACCCATATGTTAACCATTTCTTGAATCTTTAAATTCTGTAGGCTCTATGTAATGATTACTGATGAAGAAAACTAAGTATTACTAACTTGATGCTGAAGTATATTAACCCAAACTTGTGTCTTATATCTTGTACTATCCACGTGACTTCGAACGTATACCCAAAACCAATGTATAAGGAGACCACAATAACCAATGTATAAGGAGACCACAATCTCTTGACAATTATCCTTATCTTCTACGAGACACATAACCAAAGTGATAGCAAATGTGAGCATTGAGCACCATAAGTTAGATCACACACCTTTGCTACATTTCTCAATTCTTCATCACATCGTTTCTAAGCACGAATAAGTTATCTCCAAATATTGCAGGCCATTTGAGATATGATAAGAACACAAACCCAAATAATTCCACTTCACCGTTAAATAAGTGATAAATAATAATCTTCGTAATCAATTGAACCAATAAATATGAGCCTTTAAATCTATTAAGAACACGTAAAATTGTTAGCCGTGTATTTATTAAAGTGATGGTCATTAAATATTCCCGAGCCTTGTATAAGTAAATCGTAGTTTACGGGAATTTAGTTAAGCTAGTTGGGCCTAGTTGTCGGGCTCAAGCCCATTTGTATTAAGAACCAGCCCAAAGTAAAGCCCACAAGAATAGTCCACTCTTATAACTATATAATGCCCTCTCCAAGTGTGGAGAGGGTGTTGCTTCTCAATTTTTTATTTCATGAACAAGTAACCATTTTTCCTTTTTACTTTCTCTCTCTAAAATCTATTTTTCTTATTTTTGTGTTTGGTGATGAAATGATATCCTAACAAGTGGTATCAGAGCCAAGGTTGGGTTAAGTGATTTGTTTGTGGTATTTGGTTGAGCTTATTAGGTTCGGCTTAGTGAGCTTAATTTTTTTATCTTTATTCGCCTTAATTTTTGTTTTTGTTGCGTGTTAAATGTTTTATAACATCAAAAAGTGACTTATTTTTATTTCTTGTTCTTATACAGTAGCCTACTCCTACATTTTTTTCTCTATTTCTTTTGTTTTTTTTGACTTCATAACAACTGGGTTTTTTTCTCTCTCATGTGCAACGTGACTTATTGCATTTCTTTGTAAGCTTCGTTTACAAAGGCAAGACACGTTCCACAAGTTTAGCAACAAGAACGTTGGCTGTTTGTTGGTTTGTGCCCAAAACAACATCAAGGACGAAAGAGGACCACCGATCTAGTATCATTTGTACAAGCACCGAACGAGTTTCATCTTCTTGAGCCGATCGAGTTGATTTTTTTGGACCGAACAAGTGGAACACTTCTTGAACCGAACGAGTGAACACACTTCAACCACCGAACGAGTTTCATCTTCTTGAGCCGATCGAGTTGAATTTTTTTTGGACCGAACGAGTGGAAAACTCAAGGATCGAACGAGTGGAACACTTCTTGAACCGAACGAGTGGAATAAAACTTGAACCGATCGAACTTTGTAGAGCCTGAACGAGTGAACTCTTGTAGAGCCGAACGAGTGAACTTTTGTAGAGCCGAACGAGTTCTCGACAAGAGTGAGCCGAATGAGTGAATCTCACGAGAAAAGCTTAAGAGCCGAACGATTTTTTTGAGCCGAACGAGCTAGTTGAAAACAACCGATCTAGTCAAGTTTGTAGAGCACCGAACTAGTCAAAAAGCCTTTAGGAACCGAACTACATCAACCATGGACAAAAACTTACACGTTTTAACTAATTTTCGGTTTTTCGGTTTCTCGAGTGACTTAAACGACGGGACTTGAGGAATTATATTCATCGTGTTGTGTCGTCGTTTCGATCATCGTGTTATATAGTATTATTCACCGACGAATAACCGTACGACTCCGCGGGAGAAAATCATAATACTTGCATTTTTTTCTCATTTTATCAAATTTAAAACAAAGGAGATATATGAACCTAGGGAAGGCATGTAAAACGGGTGTATTATTTTACTATAAATTTGAACAACACTTTTTAGTCCCTAATTCAAGTCTACTTCCACCACAAGAGTCTCTTTTGTCAATTAACACAACCGTTTCTTGTCTGAAAATAGTTTGCACGTATAAGTCCATGATGCATCTAATTTCAACCGTTAGTGCTTTAAAGTGAATCGTTTGTGCACCGTTTGTCCTTATTTGAGTTTTGATCAACCGTTAATCATTTCAAGCTCAAAATTCGTGCACCGTTCAACGTTTTAAGCTCATTAATCGTTTCAAAAGCTTACGTTCTTCAAAGACAACAACGATTTCACCAACAATAATTCTATTTTTACGGTTTTTCTTGATTTAGTAAAATCCCGCGAAATACTCTTGTACTTTCTCGGTTTTGTCAAGACTGTTTAAATACCCGTGAAATAGTTTCCACCACAACAACAAATCACTTACCCAATAAAGAACCTTGTTTATCATTTCACATCACTTTTGCAAATGTCGACTCAACAAACATTTATGCGGCCGGTTCAGAAACCGCCCTCCTGATCTTTAACTAAGAGACTATGTTCCATGGTCATCACGACTTCTTCGTATGCTAAGAGTAGACCAAATGGAAAGTAATCTACAACTCCATTATGATGGTTTAGCTTGTTCGAGTTAAGGAGTGAGCAATCATGTGTGTCTATTCCGTCGTTACGGATGTGTATGCGTGATTTTGTCGCCTTTTTTGGAACATTGGTATCGGTTACTTTAGGATTATAAGAGTGTACCGGTAGCATATTAAATTCTAGAAATTGTTATTGTGATGCATCCAGAGACCGCATAGAAAGCATTAGGATTTGCTTGATAAGAGGCATTAGGATCAACTCATGTTTTAAACCTGTAATTGTTATGACGATCACACCGATCATATAACTATCCCACACCCTTGCCATACACTCATTTTTAGTACAGGATACCTCTAGTACAACCCTCCGAGCCTATCATTTTTCACGGTTCTCATAATTTTCTAGTGGATTCCAGATTATTAATGAAGAGCATTGTCACCCTTTAAACCAATTATTACACCTAAAAAGCCTTAGCCTACCTTGTATGTACTCACTTTTAGTACATTATTGTGTTTAACCCAAGTTAATTATTGAGTACATGGTTGCTAAGTACTTATCCTTGTAAATACAGTTTTGGGGCGATTGGGATTCATGGTAGTATTTATTTCACGGAAGAATGGAGAAGAAAAGTTAAGTCAATACCCTCATATGTTTGTCAATTGATCGCCATGTTATTTTGATCCACCTCAATACGGGTCATTAGTTAGATTGTAAATATCGAGCATGTAAAAGCTCAAGTGTAGGGGTATGTATTATAAACCCCATGTGATGTACTATGTTATTAAAAAAAAACGAGAAAAGAAAAAGAAAGAGATTGATGTAGAGTTGTGTAGAGTTTGTATATCTTCGTCCGAGTCTTGGCTAAGCAACCAAACCAAAGTGTATTCGTGTAAATAATTAGCTAACCCTTCCACTCCAAATTCACCAAAAGTCACCACCCAAATGTATCTCATCCATTTTCGTTTCCATTATATGTTATCTTACACCTACACCCTACAACCCTTTATAAAGACCTCTTAGATAGTAATGAATAATACTTGCGCCTAGCGGTGGAGGTTTGATCCTTTACCAAGCCTGTGGTAATTTATATGCTATGATAGGTAATGAGTGTTGATTTTCCGTTTCCCCCATATGTTATAATTTGTTATACAATCGAGTGAAAGAGAGAATCCCCAAACACTTATGTAAGGTGCTAGTATATACTTTTCGTGCTTTTAATTACGAGGTCTAGACGGTTGTGTTGTAGAATATGTTTAAAGAGTAGGTAAAATGACCCCTTATATTGTTATTGTCTAGGTAGAAAATCCCATTTGCTTGAGGACAAGCAAATACCAAGTGTATGGGTATTTGATAAGGTGTCATTTTATACACTTTTTCGAGGGTCGTTTAACCCTCTAAATCGTGCATTTATGCCTAAAATAGATCCTTAATCGTTCCTTTTGAAGTATTTCTCATTTGGAAGGCATTTGGAAGAATTACACGTGACTTGGGCTCATTTGGAGAAGAAACAGACAAGACTACAGACCTACACCAAATCTCTTGAAGAATTATGCATACAACGCGTGGAGACGGCGTCGCAGGCATAAAGCGACGCCGTCGCAATCTTTCTAGTGACGGCGTCAGGAAAATGACGACGGCGTCAGGACGTAACCGACTTCAATCAGACCTAGAAGATTCTATCTGGTGACGGCGTCGCGACTACAACTGGACGCCGTCGCGACGATTTCCCTATATATATTAAGCCGAATTTAGGGTTTTAAGTGTGTAACTTTGTATAACTTTTGGGAGCCGAACCCTAAGTATTTTGTCAGCTTCTAGGCCGACTTTAGGGCCTCAAAACCCTATTGTAACTGACCTTGATCCATGTTTTAATCAAGTAAGATTATCTATCTTTAATCATTCAATATGCCTATGTGTTGTTTGATTGATTTATGTTCTTGCTTTTTTTATAACATGTTAGGCTAAACCCTCTTTTATATTTACTTATGGTTGCATGAAAGTTGGATTGTCAACTGTTTCTTCTCTTCTTGAAGAAAAGAAAAAGTTGAAGTCTGATTTCAAAATACGTGAAGACGAGCTTCTTGATAAACAAATTCAACTTGAGAATAAGATAAAGGAATTAGATAATATTTTGGTTAAAACGAGTCAATCGATTCAAACGATGCACATGCTTTCACCTAAGCCAGACTTGTTTTACCACACCGAACAAAAAATGGCTTTGGGTTATCAAAATCCTTTTTATCTCAAGAAAGCTCAGCAGAAACAACAGAGTTTGTATAATTATTAGAAATGCTTGATCCTCTTGTTGTATATGATTCAGAGGAGACACTGCAACTTGGTCAAGAGAGTCACTTAAAAATGAAACAATTGAACAAAGAAATAAAACCGGCAAATTATACAAAGATTAATCATCTTTTTGGGGGATATTTTGTATTCACAAACTCCAAGTCACGTGAAGAGTTATATTTTTCAAATACTTCCAAAATGGCCAATTTTTTAAACCAATTTCAATAACAAATGAAGAGTTTTCGGATGATACTACACCAAGTGTTGCACGAAAATTTCTAAATGAGGTAAAAAGTACCATTGTTACTCTTCAACGTGTTGTCAACCAAAAAATGACTTTAGATATACACAATTGGTCGTCTTCTGTTCACCAAGAGATTCACAAAATTATAAAGGATGAAATTTTCCCTATCGTTAACCAAGTTGATGCTAGATTGCAAAATTTCGAAATACAATTTTTGAAAGAAGCAGCCAAATTTATTCGAGACTTCAAATCTCTTACAAAAGAAGCTGGTGAATCTCTTGTCAAACACAAGGCTTTGGAATTAGAAATCGAGCGTCTCTTGAGAGCAGTTGTCAGTCAGGATATTATGTCTATTGTGCAAACAAATTCTGTTGTAGATACTTCTAATCTCCAAACTAAGCTTGAGCGTATGAAAGAACGTTTTGAAAATTGTATCATTAAAAAGGAGAATGAATATGCTAAACTTTGGAATGATTGGTACAAAAAGTATGAAGAATGCAAATATGAAAAAATTTCTTACGAAAAAGCTTATAATGACATGCAACAAAAGATCAAGCGGTTGCAAGCTTAGTTAGGAGATCTCAAGGGTAAAAGTAAGGATACTCCATGTGTATCAAATACCCTTGTTCCTTTATCTTAGAAACTAGAGAATGAGAACGTAGAATTAGAGTTCTAGGTTTTGAATTATGCTAAAGAAAATGCTAATCTTAAGACGACATACAAGAACCTGTTTGACTCTATCAATGTGACACGTGCTCAAACTAAAACAATAATTGACTTCTTGCAAAACAAATTACATGATACGATTCATGAAAATGCTAAGCTAAGAGCCCACTTATTTGATAAGGTTTCTGAACAAAAGGACACAACCAAAGGTACGAATGTGAATACTCAGTTTAGAAAGCAATCAATCTTGGGAAAGCCACTTTCTTCTTCTGGATCAAAACTCTATTCAGTAACTCCTTTTCCAAAATCTAAGGGTCTTCCCAAGATCGATGAGACACATGCTTTGTCAAAACCAGTCACTTCAAACTCGGCACCTTCCTCTCGTAAATCAAAAGTTGTAAACAATGAAATAGTGATTGCTCCAGGAATCTTTAGGATTAATCCCTTTAAAGCTTCTAGGGTAGACAACTTTGTGCCTAACAAACATGTAAAAGCAAGCGTTAGGACAAAACCAATCACTGTTTCATAACCTCATGTCATCACTAAGAAAGATGTAAATTCTATCACAAATGGGTTCTCTCCTAAAAACGTTGAAAGCACTACTAGGACTAGAAGACCACACCCTAGGAACAATCCTAAGAGTGATAAGGTCCCTTATAAGTCTAAGAGTAGTTGTCTCTCGAATAAGTTATAGAAATTAGAATAAAACCATAGGAGTTTACAGTCTTCTAACTATCCGGACCATACGTCATCTGAATGTAATAACATTAAGCTTGCAATTCGAAATGAAAAATCTAAGGTTATTTGTGCTACATGTAAGCAATGTCTAAAAACCGCTAATCATGATGAATGTGTGCTTCAATATGTGAATGGCATGAAACCTAGAAAGAAAAACCAAAGTTCTAATGTTTCAAAAAGTGCAAATCAAAAGAAACATAAGGCAAATGTCAAGAAATCAAATACGTTAAGTTCTGAAGATAGACTTGCTTCATCTAGGCCTAGCAAACCTAGAACTTGCCTTAAGTGGTTACCAACTAGTAGAATTTTGACGCTTTTTTGGAAAAATCACTAATCCAGAAACACCGAAAGTGAAGTCCTGACACATCTGTTTTGTGATAATGCAAGTGCTTCTAACCCCCAGGAACCTACAAACAAAGGGTTTCCTAGTTCTACTTCTTTTCTTGGCAGGTTTTTGAAACTCTAAAGGCAGAATTCATGTATCTATCCACTAGCTATCTTCTGAGTTCGTCTAGGGATGGCTTATGTACACTTCAATTGCATAACCCCAGCTCAAATAAAAGGAGAGTGTACGCTTCAGTGCATTTTACCTTAAAAAGAAGAGAAATCTTCTTGTTTTAATGCCTTTAGACACATCCTCTCATATCTTCTTTTGTGCAAAATCTCGATAATTCTTTGTATATATCATATCAGGAAAACAAAATATAAAAATATAAAACCTATAAAAGCAAAATATAAATAAAAAAAAATCCAAAAATACCAAAAATAATCATCTCTGACATGTCCCTTGACAATTGATAACATTTACGCACCTAGAAATGTTGATTAATATTAACACGGGTGAATAAATGAAGTTCGAGCGAGAGTTTCAAAAGCTTTTAAAACATGTCTCTTCAAATTTTTCTCTACGACTTCTGAGTAAATGTCAGCTTAGGACTCGGTCCTCCAAAGAAAGGAAAATGTTCATTTATGTACATTTATCCTAAACAATGGGAAATTCATACCTTCTCGGTCTTGAGCAACGTCATATAAACATTCTAAGTTTATGAATGCTCAAGAGAAGCACTAAGGAAATGATAATTAATAAGATAAATCTGAGATCATTTTCTGTTGAGCATAATCTTTCAAGATATTTTTCATCAAAAGAAATTTCAAATTCTTTCAAAATTGTGTGCTCAACAAACTCCCACTTTAAAGTTTCACTCTATTCTATTTTTGAGGGGGAGTATCACAATTAGTTTATTCTGCATTCACTCCAGTTCTCCCAAGACTTAGTTAGACTCATGTGAATTCCAGACATTAACTTGTTTTTAATTCACTAATTTGTCAAAAATTGTCACCACATATGTAATTTTTAAGGAGGAGAATAGTGATTAAAATGTGATTAATACGGCTTAATAAAGGATAAGATCTCTTGATTATAAGTGTGTTCCCAAACCTCGCATGTGCAAAACTCTTTCATAATATGATGCATATGTGTAAGGGGAGCTTTTTGGTGATATAGAAAACTCTCAATGTGTTATAAATGATTTCTCAAACACGTTGATTGATTTTTTAATGGTTTTATGGATCGTCATGGCAATACCCAAAGACCGACCAACTGTTGTTTCTCAATGAGTTATAAGACGGTTAAGGTTAGGTATCTTTGTTTCATGATCCAGCCAGAACCGGAGGGATCTACCCAGGAACACTCCATTAGATAGAGTAGAAGTCCTAGGTATGATTAAAAAAAGGAGTAAAGTGAGATTGGGAAGAATGTTATCCAAGGCATGAGTTATCACCAGAACAAACCCAACATGGTGATAATGAGGACGCATTGGAATAACATTGAAGGGGTTGAAGAATGAAAAAGAATTGTAAGGATAAAGGGTGTAAAGAAAGAAGCCCTCCATACAACCTTAGGCAGAAACCGAGTCAATGCATAATCTATCGGTAATCACAAAGATGATTCTGGTATTGAAGACAAGTCATCATGGAACTAGTGATGCAATGCACAACCCTCCCCGTCATCTGCTCCAAGAACTGCTCTGGCTGCTCAAGCACCTCAAGTTCTTCAGACTCCAACGGCAACTACAACAACAGCAGACACAGCACCGACACCAACAAATTCATCCTCTCAAGCTACAAAATTTTCAAATACTTCACAGGATGTTGACGAGCTCGAAACACAACAACATGTTCAGCATCAACCCGCAACAATTGCTGACAATGTTCCAAATGCTATGTTCGATGAAAATACGTTTGTAAATCCCTTTGCTACTCCATCCACAAGTGATGCTGAATCTTCATCCTCACAATATGTGGATCCATCGAACATGCATACGTTTTACCAACCATACCCTCATGAATTTCAATGGACTAAGGATCACCCTCTGGAACAAGTGATCGGAGAACCCTCTCGACCAGTTTTATAGGAATAAATGCAATCGTTGGTGACATGTGCATGTAGCATTATACGGTAAGCACTGTGGAACCACAAAATGACA
Source organism: Tanacetum coccineum (assembly GCA_026074375.1). Lineage (NCBI taxonomy): Eukaryota > Viridiplantae > Streptophyta > Magnoliopsida > Asterales > Asteraceae > Tanacetum > Tanacetum coccineum. The sequence goes on from BQNB010080074.1 coordinate 16,344, forward strand.
AAGAGGCTATGACCGACCCTACATGGATTGAATAATGCAAGAAAGAGCTTCTAAGTTCAAAAGGTTGATTGTATGGGTTTAGTCTCTTCCAGATAACATAAAACCTCTTACGTTGAAATGGTTATTCAAAAACAAGCATGATGAAGAGAACACGGTCATCCGAAACAAGACTCGTCTGGTTGTGCGAGGGTACCGCCAAGAGGAAGGAATATATTTTGAAGAATCCTTCGCTCGCATTGCTAGAATGGAAGCTATTAGGATATTTTTGGCATATGTTGCACACAAATCGTTCATTGTGTTTCAAATGGACGTGAAAACTGCTTTCTTGCATGGTACGCTAAAAGAAGACGTGTACGTGTGTCAACCTAAAGGTTTCATCGATGCTGATCATCCAAGCCATATTACAGTCTTAAAGGAAGGCACTATATGGGTTATGCAAGCACCAGGGGCATGGTACGATGAATGTCAAACGTTTCTCCTAACTGAAATCACTTCTTTAAAGGCACAATTGATCCAACGTTGTTTATAAGGTGCTTCGACGACGACATTTTAGTGGTACAGGTCTATGTTGATGATATTATCTTTGGTTCTACACACCCTATGTATACCCAACTATTTTCTGACCTCATGAAGAGCCGCTTTGAAATGTCGATGATGGGGGAAATGATGTTTTATCCTTGTTTACAAGTTAAACAATCCCCGTGGCATCTTCATAAACCAGTCTAACTACGTGTTAGAAATTCCTTAAAAAATATGGAATGGAAACTTGTGATCCCATTGGTACACCATTGGAGATCAAAAGTCTAGTTTTGAACCTTGATCAAAAAATGGGTCTCCAGTCGATGCCATACAAAATATCGTAGCAGGATTGGGTGCCCTATGTATCTTACGTCTAGTAGAACGGACATTCGTAACTTGTTACTTGGTTATGTGCTCGGTACCCAGGCTAGCCAACCGCGAGCACCTCAAGAGAGGTTAAAAGGATCTTTCGTATCTCCGGGGAAACGTTAATACGGGTCTTTGGTATACGTAAGGATTCTGGTATTGAACTAACCGGATTTTCAGATGCGGACTATGTCGGGATGTAAAGACACCTTAAGAGTACTTTCGGTGGAGCATAAAATTCTTAGCGCGAATAGTTGGTTTAGGGTCATCAAAGAATCAAGACTGTACTGCGCTGTCAACCGTGGAAGCAGAATATGTGTCTCTGTCCGTTTGTTGTGCCCAATTCCTTGGATGCGACACAGGTTAACGGGGACTATGGCTTTCACTTCAACAATGATTCCAATCTATATGATTCGAAAATCTGGCATAGCCATATCCTGCTACGGTCCAACACTCAAGAACAAATAAACACATCGCTGTCTCTTCCATTTCATAAAGGAACACGTGGAAATGGGTTCAATTGAACGGTATTTTGTAGACGGAATACCAACTGGCCGACCTCTTCACCAAAGTCTTCCAGTAGGACCGATTTTACTATTTGGTTTCGTCGCCTTGGTATGCGAGATTATCTCACTAAAGACTTGAAACGCTCTTGCCAAAATTCTCAGTAATTCTTTGTAAATATTTTATCAAAAAAAAAAAAAAATATATATATATATATATATAACCAAGAAAAACAAAATATAAAAAATACAAAACCTATAAAAACAAAATACAAAATCAAAAAATTTCAAAAATACAAAATGAATCTTCTCGACATGTCTCTCGACAATCGATAACTTTGCGCACCTAGAAAATGTTGGGATGATATTAAAACAGGTGAATAATTGAGTTTCGAGCGAGAGTTTCAAAATGCTTTCAAAACATGTCCTTTCTTTTTTTTCTCTACGACTTCTAAGTAAATGTCAGCTTAGGACTCGGTCTCCAAAGAAAGGAAAATGTTCATTTATGTACATTTATCCTAAACAACGGGAAGCTCATATCTTCTCGGTCTTGAGCAAAGTCATATAAACATTCAAAGTTTTGAATGCTCAAGAGAAGTTCTAAGGAAAATGATGGTAAATAAGATATATCTCACATATTTTCCTGTTGAGCATAATTTTTTCAAGATATTCTCAAAAAGAAAATTTCAAATTCTTTCAAAATTGTGTGCTCAACAAACTCCCACTCCAAGTTTTCAATCTATTCTATAATTGAGGGGGAGTATAATAATATGATTCATTCTGCATGCACTCCTGTTCTCCCCAGACTTTGTTAGGCTCATGTGAATTCCGGACATTAACTTGTTTTTAATTCACTAATTGTCAAAAATTGTAAACACATATGCAATTTTTGAGGGGGAGTATAGTGATTAAAATGTGATCAATACGGATTAATAACGGATACGATCTTCAATCTATAAGTGCGTTCCTAAACCTCGCATGTGCAAAACTCTTTCATAATATGGTGCATATGTGTAGGGGAGCTTTTTGGTAACTCTGGAAACACTCAATGTGTCTCAAATGATTTCTCAGACACGTTGATTGATTTTTTCATCAAATGGTTTTATGGATCTTCATGGCAATACTAAAAGATCCGACAAATGTGATTTCTCATGGAGTTATAGGCGGTTAGGTTAAGGTTAGGTATATTCGTTCCATGATCCAGCCAGAACCGGAGGGATCTACCCAGGAACACTCCATTAGATAGAGTAGAAGTCCTAGGTATGATTGAAAAAAGGAGTAAAGTGAGAATAAGGGAATAGTGCCGACTGAGATGGAGCTAGTGCTGGAACAAACCCAACAAGGTACTAGTCATGAAGTCTCGGTAAGCACTGAAGGGGTTGAAGAATGAAAAAGAATTGTAAGGATAAAGGGTAAAAAGAAAGAAGCCCTCCATACAACCTTAGGCAAAAATCACCGGGTCAAATCGCATAATCTATCGGTAATCACAAAGATGATTCTGATATTGAAAACAAGTCATCATGGACCCAGTGATGCAATGCACAACCCTCCTTAGCCACTCAGAATCTCTCAAAAGATTTCTGTTTCATTTCTCACGGAGATCAACACATTTCTATCGGCTTTCTTATTCCAAGATCGTTGATATTGAAAAGGTGGCAGTCCGCCTCCAGCTCGATTAACCAAATAACAAATGTGCACTTATAGAGTCTAGAGCCAACGAAGATCCATCAAAAATCTCCTAGGACACAAATTCCAATATACAAAAAGTCGTACATCATTATACAACTCATTTGGTATAATTAAGTCTACGCATTATATTTTTTTTTTCCCCTTGGGTGATAATTGCCAGAACATCGAGTGATACTCTTTTGTACTTCACAGGAAGATGGAAATCTTTTGAGCAACTTCTAACAAGCTCTTGGTAAGGTGACTTGCGAGATTCTATATGAATCAAACTTGTGTCAACTGGAAAAGAAAACGATGGGTGCGATTTATTGAATAAACTTGTTCAGTGAATGAATGGACGGACCAATCAGATAGATAGTAATATTGATTCACTCTTACCGTGTTGTCTGCTTTGAGACGCTCCGGTAACGAGAACGGCTAGTGCAGCTGCGAAACCCTGTCAAGGAGATTCTTTTGAATTCTACCTGATCACAGGCAGTATTTATACTGATTAACGGGGAACCGTGGTTATTGCAACCGTATTTGACGAAGTGACAAAGACACTTTCGTCCATATATGTTTATCTCTAACCTATACTTGCAGGTTTTCCTGACGGTAGCAGCTTCTAGTCCATGACGAGTCAAGATTCAAGACCTCATGCTCAATCCACAAAGATTAATACATGATGAAAGCTCAAACTATCAAAGTCTTCCGTAATCTCTGATGAACAAGCACTTCCTCATAAAACATATTTATGGTACAAGTAAATCATGTGTCAAAGTAAAATGTTGAGGGAGATTGTTAGCAGTTTCAAGTCTTGAGCATGAGGGTGGAGACACAAGATCGCAAGGGCGGGGGCATAAAGATTTCAAGGATAAAGATTCAGAGATCTTAGTAGTCAAGACAAATCAAGGCCAAAGACCACGATATCCAGTATTTTGTCAAAAGAATATCAAGTTAAAGATCAAGATCCAAGTTCACAAGCATGCAAATGGAAAATTCAAAAGGAATTACTAGAATTCAAGGCTCTAAGACTCAAGAGTACAAGAAGGATCCACCAATTTGAATGACCACCCTTAGGGGAGTTGTTAGCCGTGTATTTATTAAAGTGATGGTCATTAAATATTTTCGAGCCTTGTATAAGTAAAACGTAGTTTACGGGAATTTAGTTAAGCTAGTTGGGCCTAGTTGTCGGGCTCAAGCCCATTTGTATTATGAACCGGCCCAAAGTAAAGCCCACAAGGATAGTCCACTCTTGTAACTATATAATGCCCTCTCCAAGTGTGGAGAGGGTGTTGCTTCTCATTTTTCTTTTCATGAACAAGTAACCATTTTTCTTTTTTACTTTCTCTCTCTAAAATCTTTTTCTTATTTTTGTGTTTGGTGATGAAATGATATCCTAACACAAACCAAAACGCACTAATCGAGTCTAGAGCCAAGAGATCCATTAAATAAATCTCATTAGGACACATTCTAAAACTAACACTTATTGAACACCAATATGTTCACAAGCTGTTAATAAGAGTCCTACGCATTATCCTTGTGATTGTGCCAGAACATTCGAGTGATACTTATGTACTCACAATGAAGATGGAAATCCTGCTTGAGCCAGCATCAAACAAGCTCTTGGTAGGTGACTTATGAGATTCTATATGAATCAAACTTGTGTCAACTGGAAAGAAACGATGGTGCGATTTAATGTGAATCAAACTTGTTCCAGGAAATGAATTGACGGCTTAATCAGAAAGATAGTAACTATCTGATTCACTCTTACCGTGTTGTCTGCCTTGAGACGTTCCAGTAATGAGAACAAGCAAGCATGGTAAATCTAATACATTTGTGTTAGAAGACCCAACGCTTTGAGCTGGAAACCCTGTCAAGGAGATTCTTTGAATCTACCTGATCACAGGTACGGTATTTATACTGTAAAATGGTCCTATGGAGCCGGAGGTTAATCTAACCAAATCCGGATGAATGACAAATCCATATTCATCCACACGCTTTATTGCTAACTATTTTATTTCAGGATACATAAAGATGGAGATGGTGATGCCTCATTCCAGCTGGAGTCGGATTATTACCCAATGATCAATGCTCAAAATACAAAGACATACTATAAGCATCAAGATTCAGAATCATGGAAAGCTCAAGAATTAAAGACAGAAGACTTCGCACCCAAACTCTTTTTTTTATGATTATATAAGATTTCCTTCAAAGATATCAAGTCTATCAAAGGGAGATTGTTAGCAGCTTTAAGATGATGCAAAGTATGGAGCAGTGTTGGTCATGACACAGATTCTCAAGGGGAAAAGACGATCAAGACGGAAGGATAAAGATTTAAAGAGATCTCGGTCGAAAAGTCAAAGTCAAAAGATATTGACAAAGGCTAAAGATCCAAAGATCACAAAGCATGTAGGAACACGCTCAACGTAGGACAGAGACAAAGATCATTAAAGCTTAGCGACAAATCAATCTCATTGATTCAGAAGGAGTGTTATAATGAACTCACTCGGGGGAGATTGTTAGCTCAAATAAGAGTCGAAACACGGAAGTTGTTATTTAGATATTAAGTCTCGGTCATTCTAATATGTAACGTTGTAATAGGCTAGAACAGGTAAACAGGCTTATTTAATGTAACCTAACCGGTCACGTGTGTATCGGGCGAAAGCCCAAGTAAACCTGAGCCCGACCCGTAGAATAACTAAAGGCATGAAAGCCTTTTAGTTGGATACATATACACCTCACCAAGGAAGGTGAGGTGGTTGGTTCATTTGTAACATTTTCATTTTGCAAGTAATCCTCCCATTTCTAGTTTCTCTCCCTAGTTTTTCTCTCATTCTCTCTCTCTAAAATTCTTCTCATCTCCTAATCTTAATTTCTTGTTCTTAATATGAAGTGAAGTGATTTATTGGTTCCTACAGAAGGAACTAGATATGTGGTAGTAATGTTTCTCTTATCTATTTTTGTTTCATTACCAAAGAAATCAGCATGTGTGGCTTCAAGTTGAGCAGTAGTAACTGTTAGACTAGCATTATTAATATTTAGACTACCAGTATTAACATTTATACTGGCAGTATTAATACTTGGCCCAACAGTATTAACATCTTGAGTACTATTTTCAGGTCTCTCTCGATCATCAATTCCACTTTCTTTATTTACACCTTCATCATCCTTCTTTCCAGCATCAGTAGAAGGTTGTGGTTCATCATTACTAGCATTCTTTGAAGAAGAATCAAATAGTGAACCATCTTTCCACAGTGGCATCAAAATGCAGTCTTGGCTAGATCCTGTCTCCTTGCTAGAATGACCTGCACCAATACTTTCTTTTGTACCTACAAGATCATTCGAGTTTATACCTGCAACAACTGGCAAATAATTCATTGATTTTGTTAAAACATCAATATCAAACAGCCACTTTGGTCCATCACCTGCAATAATAGGCTTATCCTCTAAGAACCTAATATGCAAGTTTTCTTCTACTTTCCTAGTTTTGATGTTGTATACCCTAAAAAGCTTACTATTCAATGGTGTATAATCAAAGAATCCTTCATTGTTTTTCCATCAATTACCTTAAATAATTAAGGTTATTAAGAATGTAACATGACACCCAAATGGTCGATGAAAGCTTAGAGCTGTGTTCTACCTTACTAACAGTTCATAAGGGGTCTTGTTATGAGGCTTAACTACTAATACCCTATTCTACACATAGCAAGCAGTATTAACTGCTTCAGCCTAAAATGTAGTAGGTAACTTAGAGTCAGCTAACATGGTTCTAGCAGCCTCAATTAGTGTCCTATTTCTCCTCTCAGTAACACCATTTTGCTGAGGAAATCTAGCTACACTAAATTCCCTCTTAATGCCTTTTTGTTCACAAAAATCACTCATAACTCTATTCTTGAACTCTGTGCCATTGTCACATCTGATAATCTTTACTTTCTTATCAACTAGATTTTCTATCTCAGTTATAAAGCTCTTAAGGAATGCACTGTTTCATCTTAGCTGACTAGAAAGAAACCCAGTAAATCTGCTATAATCATTTGTGACAACTAGACAATATTTCTTATTTATTAGCTGCTCCAATAGTTTGACACAAACAAGTCACTTAATGCAACTTGAATAAAGATTGTTAATAGAGTGTGACTCCTGATCTTACAAGAGGCTTTGTGTTGCTTTCCCTTAAGGCAAGCAACACAAGTTTGGTCATTTTTAAAACGTTTTGTAGGTAAACCTCTCACAAGATTTTCCTTAACAAGTTTATTAATAGTTTTAAATTTTACATGACCTAGCCTCCTATGCCATAGCATTAATTCATCAGTGTGGCCTTTGAATGACAACTTAAAACTCTCTTTTGGAACAATATTCTTTATATAACAATGTACATATTGTTCTTTATAGGAACTTTAAGTAAAACCTGGACTTTCTCATCTTAACTTAAGTCAGGAGACAAAACAAAACATCCAGTGTCAGTAAAAAGAACACTATTCTTTTTCTCACACATCTGTGAAACACTAAAAAGGTTAAACTGTAACTCCTTGACAAAGTACACATCCTCAAAATCAAGCTTACCAGTTTTAAGAGTTCCTTTACTAGAGATTTTCCCTCCTTTGGCTCCTCCACCAAAGGTAACATATCCTCTATCAAATTCCTTGAAGTCTGAGAGATATGACATGTTCCCTGTCATGTGCCTTGAGCATCCACTTTCAACATAGCCTTGATCTTATTTTTGTGGATGACCCTGCACATAAAAATAAAGAAATTAGTTTCCTTTGGGGACCCAAGCCATCACTGACTTGGATATGCCTCGTGCATCAACATAATTATGTCTCTTCAAAGTAATTGATGCACTATTAAGTTTAGTAGGATTCTAAACCCAACATGCCGAGGCCTTAATAGCATTAACCTAATTTTCCCTAATAGCATTAACTACTGCTGAATTTGGCCTAGCAGTATTAACTGCTTTTGGCCTAGCAGTATAAGATTTTCCCTTAGCAGTATTAAATTTTTGGCTAAAACTTTTGTTAGTTAGTGTTGTTCTTATTTGATAGGGCCTCTTTACAATTGATTGTGCTAATTTAGAAAAATGTGACATTGGTCTAGCATTATAAACTATAGTTTTGGGATGAGCAGTATTAACATGTCTAGCAGTATTAAGTGATTTTAGGCCAGTTTTCATTAAAACTGCTCTCGGAACCATGTTCCTGTGAGCACTATGATGAGTATTTTTATCAGAATAATTATCATTCACCCTTGTATAATATTCCCAGATACCACCCTTTCCCTTTGATGGTAATTGTAGTTAGCATGCACATGGTCAAAACTTCCACAGACAAAACAAGCTTTATTATACATCACAAAGTCACTTCCTAGCTGTTGGGATTTCTGATTATTCCAGTTTCTTTGATTTCCCCTAGGACTTTGTGACCTATACATTTCAGCATACTTAACTGGTGACCTATACATTTCAGCATACTTAACTGGTTTCCTAACTAGTTTTTCTTGTTGTTTAGGTATAACAAATTCTATCTTAGCAACAGTAGAAAAAATAGTTTTCTTCTCTAACTTATCATCTGACACCAACTCATTAACGAATGGGGCATCAGGAGATTCCCTAACCTCATTAGAAATATCTTCACTAACACTCTTACTAGTCTTAGGTCCATAGCCTTCAAACTCAGGTTGTTGGAACTCTTCTAGACCAGAGTAGGACAAATCAAGATTTGAGGGTGAAAATAACCCTGTATGGGGAGGTGGAACAAAATTATAGCTTACAAACCCCACACCCTTTCTACTTTTATTAGTTATCTGATTCCTTATTAATTTGTCTAGACTCTTAGAAGCATTATCAATTTTTTTAATTTTAAGTTGATTGCTTTCTTTTTCTTGCTTAAGCTTTTCTAACTGACTTTTAAGCATACTAATTTCTGAGTCTTTATATGATATATCTCTTTTAAGAACGGCAAGTTGCTCATAAAAAATAACCTCATTCTTTTTGTAAAAGACAAGTTGCTCTTCTACAGATGCTAACCCTATTTTATAAGTAGCTAAATTGAACTCAGATTTGTTAAACTCTATTCTTAAATCATCAAGGTGAGTTTTAAGAGTCTCAAAGCTTTTTAGACAGGTTTTTGAACAAGTTTTGTCATTATGTACCTCAGAGTCTAAAAAAGCCATAAGAGCCATGTTTGTAGGGACTTCGTCATCTGCCATATAGCTCTAGTCAAAACCAGCTCCATCAATAGCCATCATGGCTTTGGAAGAAGTTTCTTCTACATTTACAGTCCTTCTAGAGCTGTCTTGATTCCTGTTCCTGCTATCTTGGTTCCTAGATCCTCTGCATTCCCTTACAAAGTGTACCATCTTGTGGCAGTTGAAACACTATACCTTGGACTTGTCATATCCAGCTGTGTTACTCCCATTGATAGTGATCTTTCTACTAGTTTTCTGGAAAAACCTTCTTGTCCTCATGCTCAGCAATGCTAACTGCCACTTCAAATCCATCTGTTGTATGTCATCTTTATGGATTTGTTCAAGGTCCTCATATACAAGTTGAGACCGGTTTGGTTGACTGGCCAAAAATGCATAAACAATGTCATCACTTAAGTTAGTAGTAATAACTTGAGTACTAGAAGTGCTATCTTGAGTGCTAGCAGGGTTAACTTGAGTGTTAGCAGCACTAACTCCGTAAGCAGTATTAACTTCATTAGTACTGCTAGGGGATGACACAAGAGCCATATTCTGAGAACTTGAGCTTGAGCTTGAGCTTGCAGTTCCTTTAACCTCTTGTTCAACAATCTTGAAATTGTTGTAGAGATCATCAAAGCTCATTGTGTCTAGATCAGGTTTATTTCTCCAGACCACAATATGAGTATTCCACTCAGAAGGCATACTTCTCAAAAATTTCAAATTGAGATCTTCTTGTGAAATATTTTCACCCAAGATAGCCAGCTGACTTACAATCTTCTGAAGCATGTTAAAAATAGAGTCAAGAGACTCTGTGCTTGGAGCACTAAAGTTCTCATACATTTGCTTCAGAAGAGTCTTCTGAGTCTTCTTTGTGGCTTCATTACCACCAAATCTTGTTTGTATAGCAGCAAACAAAGTCTTAGCATCCTTGTACTGATTAAATGTCATTAGATGTTCATTAGGAAGTACCATCAGTAACATACTTCTTGCCTTCATATCATTCTTCTTTTGAGCATTTTCTTCAGTAGTTACAGGACCTGGTATTAGTGAAGTTAAGGTACCATTAGCATTTGTTGTTATTTGAGCTGCTGGTTTGAATGAGTTTCCATTCTCTATGACATCTCATAGAGCATAGTCTTGAACTTGAAAGTATTGCTCAATCCTTAGCCTTCACATATCGATTCCTTAGCTTGTAAAGGTTAAGTTACTTTGAATAAATCCAAAACAACTATGATAGAAACTTTATGAATACTAAAGAGTATGCGGAATCTACTCTTTAATACTTAGAAGAATATTAATGAAACAGTAAACTGTATGAACAATGATATTACTGAAAAGCTCCAATATTATTATTATCAATAATATGAGTACTCTGTGTAGTACTAGGGTTTACAACCTTGAAGCTATATATAAAAAACGTATGAATGTATATATATATATATATGTAACCATAACCTAGGATCTCCTTTTATACACCAAGGAGTCCTTTACAAGATAACTACAAATCTTTTATAATTCTAATAGATAACTACAAATCTTCTAACTTAATAAGATATACACTGAATAAGTCAATACAAATCACTTGGCACGTCTTTATCACTTTAGCAGTCTTAATCTTCATGCAACAGTCTTAAGTCCTTCAGCAGTCTTAAGTTAGTACTGGCAGTACTAACTAGTTAGTACTGGCAGTTGTAACTTGAGCAGTACTAATTGTTGGCTTGGCAGTACTAAGTATGAAGACTTTTAATTCCCAACAGACAAGGGAAAAATCAAGTTGGCTTATGATCCCAAGCACAAGATCCCCCCACCTGCTAAAAAGGAGCATCCTGCTAAGGACACTGAGTGTCACCACTCACCACTGTCATAAGACTGGACACAGGAACAGGAACTATCCTTTATATTTAGCGGAGTTGAAGAAGAACAAAGCCAGTGCATCTGGCACATCAGGTATCTTCACTATAGAACTGTTCTCATTTCCTAAAAGTAATACATGGATTTATGACACTGGTTGTGGAACTCACATTTGTAATATAATCCAGGGGCTTAGAGGATATCAAAAGTTGAATAAAGGAGCTTTGGATCTGTATGTTGGCAATGGCTATAGTGTAGTTGTCGAAGCCTTAGGGAGCTTTGAACTTATCCTCCCTAGTGGAATGATTCTTGTATTAGACAATTGTCATTTTTACCTTTCTATTACTAGAGGGATTGTTTCGCTTTCACGTTTATGGGACAAAGGTTTTCGTTATAAATTTATGGATAATGGTGCTATTTAAGTTTCTAAGGATAATATATTTTATTTTAATGCTTTTCCAAGTGATGGCATTTTTGAGATTGATATGCATAATCATATATCTAATGAACATTCCATTTACACATGTAGCAACAAGAAAACCAAGCACAACTTGGATTCTACTTTTCTATGGCATTGTCATCTTGGCCATATAAACAAGAAACGCATAGCGAAGCTGCAACATGATGGGCTTCTTGCGTCAATTGATGATGAGTCTTCTGACGTATGTGTATCTTGTATATCTGGCAAAATGGCAAGAAAGCCTTTCACCTTTGCAAGTGAAAGAGTTGATGATCCACTTGGAATTATACATAGTGATGTATGCGGACCATTTAGAACCACGTCTAGAGAAGGTGCTAACTACTACGTTACTTTTACTGACGACTTCAGTAGATATGGTTATGTTTATTTGATTAAACATAAACATCAAGTTTTTGAAATGTTCAAGACTTTCCAAAACAAAGTAGAAAATCAACTCGGAAAGACTATAAAAGCACTTTGATCAGATCGAGGAGGCGAGTACTTAAGTCAAGAGTTTTTAGATCATCTAAGGAGTCGTGGGATCATCTCACAACTAATTGCTCCCTATATGCCATAACACAATGGTGTATCAGAAAGGAGAAATCAAACTTTACTTGATATGGTTCGATCTATGATGAGTCTAACTACTTTGCCAATGTCCTTTTGGGGCTATGCTCTAGAGTCTGTTATACGTATACTCAATATGGTTCCAACAAAGAAGGTTAATAAGACACCATACGAAATGTGGCACGAGAAAGTCCTAAATTTGTCTTATTTGAAGGTCTGGGGTTATGAGGCGCTTGTTAAACATGACATGTCAAACAAACTTGAGTCCAGATCTATCAAGTGCATCATCGTAGGATACCTAAAGGAAACAATGGGTTACTACTTCTACTACCCACTTGAGAACAAAATTTTTGTTGCTCGGTATGCTAAGTTTTTTTAGACAAATCTCATAACACAAGAAGAAAGTGGGAGCACCATAGACTTTGATGAGATTCAAAGGTAAGATGCACAACCTTCTAAGAACACTAGCCAACATCAACATGAGGTCGAACATGACAATGTAGAACCTTAAACTGATGTAATTCCCATTCGTAGATTCCTAAGAATACCTCAAGCACCTAAACGATATGGTTTCTATATCGATGCTGAGGAATATGAGTTAGGAGATCATGGGGAACCTCCTAACTATCGGGCTGCACTATCAGATCCTGAATCTAAAAAGTGGCTTGAAGCTATGAACGCGAAAAGGCAATCCATGAAAGACAACCAAGTTTGGAACTTAGTTGATCTTCCTCCAAACTGTAAGACTGCTTGTAGGTGCCTCGACAAGAAAGATGTGACTTGTTTCAATTGAAACGAAAAGGGTCACCTAAAGAGAGATTGCCCTACATTGAAAAAGAATAGTCAATGTGGAAATAATCGTGGAGCTGTTTAAAAGTTGGGAGCTGTAGATTCTCAGCAAGATCCGAAAGTCGTTACTGGTACGTTCTTACTTAACAACCAATATGATACTGCTTTATTTGATTCGGGTGCCGATAAAAGTTTTGTATCTACAAATTTTAGTACCCTTATTGATATTAAACCGGTTGAGTTAGATACTAGCTATGAAGTCGAATTGGCCGACAGAAAAGTAGTAAGTACCAATAATGTATTAATAGGATGTACACTTAACCTTTTAAACCATTCTTTTCCAATCGACTTGATGGTAATAGAACTGGGAAGTTTTGATATCATTATTAGGATGGATTGGTTATCAATATATGATGCTGCTATTTTGTGTGGAGAGAAAAAGGTTAGCTATTCTTAGCTCAAGTAACTGAACAAGAATCGAAGGAGAAACGATTAGAAGATGTTCTAGTAATCTGAGATTCTCCCGAGGTATTTCCTGAAGATTTACCCGGACTTCCGCAACCCAGGCAAGTAGAATTCCGTATTGATCTTATTCCCGGTGCTGCACCTGTGGCGCGTGCGTCATATCGTTTAGCATCATCTGAAATGAAAGAGTTGTCCAAGCAACTGCAAGAGTTGTTGGAAAAAGGTTTTATTCGTTCGAGCTCGTCACCGTGGGGAGCTCCGGTGTTGTTCGTGAAGAAGAAAGATGGATCGTTCCGAATGTGCATCGATTACCGAGAACTGAACAAGTTG
>BQNB010080075.1:0-28486 GCA_026074375.1 Tanacetum coccineum
CAAATAACAAAAAAGTTTACAAACTCACCATATGACCCAAACTTTTTTTAAATGAGTTGCAAAACTCTATTTTAAATAAATGATAAAGAAGTTTATACCTATACAAATATTAAAACAATATTAATTAAGCGTAAAATATAAAAAATACAATGAGAAAATAAATAAAAATATAATTATTACCTTTTATATAGTTTTGTGAGGTTTAAGTTAAATTTATTATGGTTGTTGGTGGAGTGTTTAATTTTTATGGTTTTGAAATATTTGTGTTGAGGATGAATAAATGTGGTGGTATATGGAATGAGGAGTAAATGTTTGGAAATATGTGGCAGGATTACCTTGGGGGGCCAGGGTTGTTTGAATTTCTTTTCGTGCGATTTTTTTTAGAACGGTGATAAGGTATCATTTTATACACTTTTTTGGGGTCGTTTAACCCCCTAAATCGTGCATTTATTCCCAAAATAGGTACTTAATTGTTCCTTTTCAGGTATTCAGCATTTGGAAGGCATTTGGAGGAAATACACGTGACTTGAGCTCATTTGGAAAAGAAACGGACAAGACTACGGACCTACACCAACATCTCTCAAGATTATGTTCTCGGTAGCTGGAGACGGCGTCACAGGTTACACGTGACGCCGTCACAATTCATACCAAGACGGCGTCAGAATGCACGACCCAGCCCATTATCTAGAATATTCTCTTTCACGACGGCGTCACGATTAAAACGCGACGCCGTCGCAGCGATTTTCCTATATATACAAACCCGAATTTAGGGTTTTGAGTGTGTAACTTTAGAATAAAAAGAGGGTACAAACCCTAGTTCGTTTAGCAGCTGTTAGGGACGAATTTAGGGCCTAAAAACCCTATTGTACTTCCTCCAACTCATGTTTTAATCAAGTAAGGTTTATTTAATCATTCAATATGTCTATGTGTTGTTTGATCTATCTATGCTCTTGCTTTATCTTTAATATGTTTGGCTAAACCTTCTATTGTGTTTATTTATAATTGTATGAAACCTAGAATGTAGATCTTAGTAGTGTTGATTCTTGTGATGGATGTGCATGTTAGGCTTTAGAAAATCAGCTTTTGTCTGTATCGCTGTTGATATGTCTAGGGAAACATGATTGTGTAGAAAGGATACCATTGGGTAACAGTCTTCATACTACCTTGCCTTCTAATATGGTTGATCTACTTTTAATATATTTCACATGCACTTAGTGTACCCCTAGGGGCCATGTAATAGTCTTCATACTACCTTACGTGTGCGTTGCTCTAGCGGAATACTAAGTAGACGGCGGGTTCGTGTAATTCGTTCATGACTTAGGAAATAGTTACACAGATCATTACAAAGGTGACAAGGCAACAACACTAGGAGAAGCAATGTATGGAGTAATACATGATTAAATAAACACAATGTTTTATCTTATTGTTATCATCAATTAGCGTAGATTTATATTTAGTTAATAGCTAAAACCAAACCTCCTCTCAATTATATGATTTACTTATTTTCCATAAAACATAAAAACACAAAATTAATATTCTCTCAACTCTTAGAATTCTGTTAGACCGTAATCAAACCTTCCTAACCTATTCTCCGAGTGAACGATAACAACCCCCGAGTCTTGCATATACTACTACTACTACAATGATTAGGTGCTCTGCCTAGAAAATTGTAAAACTTTTGTAGAAGTCCTACAACGACCGCATCATCTTCTTATCTACTTTGTCTACCACAAGAGAAGATCTTGAAAAATACTATCTTAATGTAAAAACGCTAAGATACCACAACAACTTGCCACATGTACTAGTGCATCAAGGGTATAATTGGCAAATTCAAGATTCTAAATTTAGTATCCAGAGATTTGTATTTAAAAACTGATCTTCTACCGTATGTTTAGGAAATGATTTAAACGAGTCGGAATTTAACCCGCGCGTTGCGGCGGGGGCTAATTTGTTAATCCGGCGTGTTGGTTAAAGTTTTTTTTTTGTTTTTTACTATTAATGCAACGTGTTGATTTTAAGCATAGTACATATGACGGAGGATATGCTAATAATGACGTCGTTTTTTTCAGATATGATGATCTTTTTTTTTGCCGTATTTTGCGGGAGCCGTTTTTTTTATTTATTTTATGCGGGTTTATTTTGTCTCGGTTCATGTTATATAGTTTGTTTTTTTAATTATGGATATGTGTTAGGCCTCATGTCGCGGGTGGGTTGTAATTTTTTGGCTCATGTCGCGAGTATTTTTTTTTTATATGAATAATTAAGATACTGTTTATAAAAAAAAATTCTATTTTTTGCCCAAGCATTTTTTCTATATTGCCTACTTGAAATAAAAAAAAAAGATTCAAATGGCAAAAAATTGGAATGGGCGTTAAATTTTCGTTCTTGCGTTGTTGTGGGTTTTTTTTTTGTGCGGCGGCGAATATTTGATTTCACACTCACGGTCTCATGTTTTTAATAGTTTTTTTTCTTCAAAATTTATTAAATGATAATGCGCGTTACTGCGGCGCATTTTTTCTTTCTTATTGTATTTTTGTATTAAATGATACATCGCACGATACTGCGAAGCATTTTTTCTCTTCTATATTGTATTTCTTTGTGCGGATTTAGTTTTTTACGGCTCTCATTTCATCACGCCATTGTAGTTTATAGGTTTTTTTTTTAATTAAGGAGATTTTTTTTTTTTTTTACCCAGGGCGACATTGAAAGTTGTAAATAGTTTAAAAATAAAAAAATAAAAGCACGTCTCGTAATTTTTTTTCCTTCTTATTTTTAGCGAAAGAAGTGGGGGTGGGAGGGATTATAAAGTTTTTTTTTTGGGCCGATGAAAAGTAACCATGTGAAAAAAAGAAAAAAAAGTTGGGCTAGATGTTGGACTAAACTTAAAAAAAAAAAACTACTTGGGCCGAGCCAAAGTAGAGTCCAAAAAAAAGTTGGGCTAAATGTTGGACTAAACTTAAAAAAAAAATAATACTTGGACCGGGCCAAAGTAGAGCCCAAAAAAAAAAAAATGGGCCGGCCCAAATTTGGGCCCAAGTCAAACCTGGCAACTGTTTGGTCAGACGTTTGCGCCTTGAGATATAGAGTAATTACGTACTTTTTTTTGAATTTGCATATAGACTCTAAACCCATCATAATGTAGCTGTTTCTTAATCGATTTTGCATCATGTTCTCACCCATTCTTGCATGGAAGCAGTTCATGAATTGATTTGTGCATGTATTCATTTCAACGTTAAAATTGACACTTAATGGAGTACGCATCAAGAATTATCATTTATTATTATGCATCGATCATCACTATCGTCGTCATCAAAACTAGCATCAACGACCACTTTTAGCATTCATTCATCATCGCTAGTCGCTACTCGCTCTTCACATAGAACATTCATTCATCATCGCTCTTCGCGTATACCTGTAGGAAAGGGTTTAGAGAGAGTGTACGGACTATTCTAGAATACGGGCTTGAGCCCAATACATAATGACCATTAATTTGACTGACATAAATAAGTTTGAATGACATAAATAACTTTGACTAATCATATATAATTGTTTTTGACTAATCATGGACTAACAATATCATCAATCATCTAATTAATGTAACTTATGCATCGATCATGCATCGTAAATTATGCATCAAACATGCACTCTTTATATCATGCATCGTAGATTACGCATCAAACATGCACTCTTCATCATGATCATCAGGATGATGATCATCTTTATAGTCGTAAATTAACATTATTCATAATCATCATCAACATCATTGCTCTTCATGATCAACATCTTCGACGCTTAGCAATCCCTTCGAATATTGTCATGAAAGTAAAGTCTTTAATTTATTTTGTTAGAGGATTTATTTCATTTCAGTTTGCACAATAAAAAATTCCCCAGGAATCTTCAAATTGATTATGATCCTGGTTAATCACATCATCGCTGACCTTAATCAATTTTGCATCATCATATCATCTATTATGCATCGTCGTCATTTGCATCATCATCATTGTCGTTCCCATCGGTTTGCATCATCAGTATTCATCACTATCATCATGGATGATCATCAAATATGATCAAATTTACTATGGGTTACAATATCATAACCATCATCATCAATTTTTAAGTTTCATCATCGTTAAACATTACATTCATGTTTGTTACAAACTTATAATCAATCCGAGACGAAGATTAAGAAAAGGATAATCGAAAGAAGTATATACGATTTTAGCAGTTTTTTTATCATAACGGATAAGCGGATTTTCAAAGCCCGTGGATATTCCAGTATGCAAACCAAAACATTTTGACCATTGTTTGCTAAAATAACAGTTGTGCCCTTTTTTTCTTTATTTTTTAATTCATTAATATAACTAAAAGTTAAAGAAATTACATAAGGACTAATGACTTGAAAATGTATCCAACTTGTCATTTTTTGTTATTGTATGTAGTCATCTTTTTTTTTTGTTATTGTATGTATCCAACTTGAAAATTCATCTTATTATTAGAGATGGCAATAAAACCCGTACCCGATGGGGACCCGATATTCGAACCCGTTTTGACCGGGGAATCCCTGAATTGACCGGGGATGGGGACGGGGATGGGGAATCCCCGATATTAAAAATGGGGATGGGGGAGGGGATGGTAATACCTCTTGATACCCGTACCCGTACCCGAACCCATACCCGAAAAGTATTAAGTTTAAATATCACTTATATTAGAGGCCCAATAATTTATTTGATATTATTTCATACCAAACTTTTCATCTTATTTGGTTCTAACTATCATATATAAATCAAAAATAAAAACCTTAGCCTCTCAAAACACAACTGCTAATGCTAATCACTTATATGAGACTTGTACTTTTGTATTGATTTTGAATTCTTGATGCATGTACGAAGTATGCAAAACGATTTATGAAGTTATGTATCTTTAATTTCTTAATTCGTACTCCCTCCGTCCCAAAATTATTGTCCCCCGACAAAAAACACACAGTTTAAGAAAACATAATCATTACTGCATTAACTCTCTTACTTTTTTGCAAAATGTCAGTTTTGCCCTTGTGCAATTAATTAAATCTTTGAATGATGTTTGTAATTCTTAATATCATTAGGTGCAATATGGTAAACTTTCTACATTCTTCACAACTATATTTAGAAGGGGGCAATAATTTTGGGACAACCAAAAATGGAAAGAATGACTATTAATTTGGGACGGAGAGAGTATATTCTATTTTAATGCTTATTATACTTTGTTGAATGTTACGGTAACTAAGTGTAAAAATATTTGAAGTAAGATAATTACAAAAGACTTAATTATACATGCGAAAAAAATCCCCGATTCCCCGATGGGGATCCCCGTCCCCGATGGGGACGGGGATGGGATTGAAATTTTTATCCCCGTCGGGTATGGGGCCGGGGATGGGGATGGATATTGAGATTGGGGATGGGGATGGGAAACATGATCCCCAAAATTCCCCGACCCATTGCCATCCCTACCTATTATATGTAGTCTGTTACCTCTCATTTGCAACGTTAGTCCATTTAACTAACGAACAGTTGCAACGTTAGTCCATTTAATTTTTTTTATTTCGGTTTTAGTTTACGAGCAATAATAAAAAAATATAAAAAATTATTTTTTTTATTTCGGTTTAAGTTTAAGAGCAATAATTAAAAACAAAATTTAAAAATTAAATTTTTTTATATAGGTTTTAGTTTACGAGCAATAATAAAAAAAATAAAAAAATTTATTTTTTTTTATTTCGGTTTCAGTTTACGAGCAATAATAATAAAAAAATTTTAAAATTTATTAAATTTTTTTAATTTCAGTTTTTAGTTTACGAGCAATAATAAAAAAAAAATTTAATTATATTTTTTTTATTTCGGTTTAAGTTTAAGAGCAATAATTAAAAAAAAAAAATTTAAATTTTTTTATATCGGTTTCAGTTTACGAGCAATAATAAAAAAATAAAAAAATTTAAATTTTTTTTATTTCGGTTTAAGTTTAAGAGCGATAATAAAAAAATTTTAAAAAATTTAAAATTTTTTTATATCGGTTTCAGTTTACGAGCAATAATAAAAAAAAATTAAATTTTTTTTATTTCGGTTTCAGTTTACGAGCGATAATAAAAAAAATTAAAAAATTTATTAATTTTTTTTAATTTTGGTTTCAGTTTACGAGCAATAATAAAAAAAAAAATTAAAAAATTAAATTTTTTTTATTTCGGTTTCAGTTTACAAGCGATAATAAAAAAAATTAAAAATTATTAATTTTTTTATTTTGGTTTCAGTTTACGAGCAATAATAAAAAAAAAATTAATTTATTATTATTTTTTAATTCTTTTTATTATTGCTCGTAAACTGAAACCGAAATAAAAAACGTGTATAAACCATGTAAGCAGAATGTTCACCTAGGTTAATAGTAACATTAAAGTCACCACTGAGCATCCAAGGATCGTCATTGATGATTGTTTTAGCAGCTTTTAACTCTTTCCATAACTGTTTCCTCTTTACTCCACTGTTAGAAGCATAAACAAAACTGCAGTAAAAAATTTACATTAGAATTTATGACTTCAATTAAGCATAGAACAGTCTGTTTTAAAGTATTGATAACCATCAGGTTCACTATTTGTTTCCTCATCCAATCAAGATTTTGCCACTAGCCTGACTATAGGAAATATTAGAACACCAATTCCAATTTCCAAACACCTTTTGAGCAATACTATCAATTTTGTTTGGCTTCACATGAGTTTCTATTACTGCACACACTTGAATTTTCTCTTCCCTAATCATTTGAGAAACCTCATTTTGTTTCTTATTCTAATTGATGCTTTTAATATTCCAAGTTGCAATTTTAAAATCCATAAAGACAAAATCCAAACACAACTGTCAATTTAGAACAGTTGCATCACCCTCATTCAATTCATTTGCCATCCAACTATTTGCATCTCTATTCTCAGTCTGTATGACTTCATCAAGATCATTTTTCTCTTTCCTCCTGTCTTCTTCCCATTTATTTTTGAACTAAGCAATCATGTCTTTGGACTAGTTTTCAGCTACTTGGCTGGCAGGTTGTATTTTTTTTATCTAAATATTTATCCACAATTATCCTATGCTTCAATATGTTCAGTTCAGTCTTTTCTTCCATATCCATCTCATTTAACACATCATACTTATTTGCAGTTTTTTTTCATAGCATTTGAAAACACTCGCATGTAGAGTCTATGCTGATCATTCCTTTTGGTCATTAGTGTTAGATGCTGCTGATTAGGATTTACGATTATTTGCTATTTGTACATTGCCTTTTTGTTCATTGTTTTCTCTTCATGATATTCTCATAGTTATTTACTTTTCCCCTTGCAGCACCTTCCTATTGTTGTGAACTTGAGTAAAACCTTCATTGATCTTCCTTCATTTCCTATACTACTTCATATCAGCATTTTTATCTTCAGTTCTTCTCTCTATTTATCTCTCTCTCTCTCTCTCCCTCTCTCTCTCTCTCTCTCTTGCTCTGCTATCCTCTTTGTACATTTTGTTAATAGAGTATGTCCACAACTAGAACAATGAGGGACATATATCAGCCCTTCCACTTTATTAGTTAACATTCACAGTTTTTGAACCTTTTACAACATTATCCTTATCTCTATACTGAATAACAATTTTATCCTTAAAACCTTTCTTCACATCAAATTCAACTAACACCCTTGCATACTCTACCTTGCCCACCCCTGTTCTACACATTTGGGAAGTCATGTTATCCATTATTAGGTTTACTAAGACTGCTAGCCAAAGCACTAATACCATCCTTACTTCATGCCTCCAATGGGACATTGGGCATTTTAGCCCATAATGGAATAGTAGATTGTTCCTTTTTCTCCATTCCCACAATTGGATCCTATTTTTGAACAAAAGAGGCCTATTGTTTACTATCCATGGGCTATGTTTTAAAAACCTCATTCATTCCTTCCTCCGTTCTAATTTTGAAAAAGCAATTCCCATTACTATTCACTTTCACATCCTGAATTCCAAACTTACTCCACATTCTTCTCAAGTGGTAATTTAGCTCATTTGAGGACATATTACAACCCACAAAGTATCCACAAATAGTCAATCTCCACTTTGAACTCCCCTTTTGCACAAGCTCTTCATCAAAGATAACAAATTCATTTCCATCATTGTTTACCACAGTTGCGTTAAATGTCGGCTTATTATCCTCCTTATCAAGCTTATTATTTACAATACTAGCATATGTCATCTTTGCTTATCCTTACTTGCAGTATTGTCCATTAGATCAGTATTTGGTACAGTTATGTTTTCCTTATTAGAAATGTTATGAATCATATCAGGACTTACATTGGGGGTGTTTGGACTTTCCTCGCCACTGAATTGCTCTCTATCGTCCCTTCATTCATCTCAAATCTATTTTCCCTAATTTGAACATCATCAATACCCATACTAACCCTAATATCTTCTACAAAACCAACAAAAGATGTATCATTCTTCTTTTGACTCAACTTTTCCACCACATGATCATTGAATTTTATTGGAACTCTCACTTGTCTTTGCGATGATCTTCTAGTCACAGCGCAGAAATGAATGAAACAGTTACAATTCAAAAATCAATGGGAAACATGAAAAAACAATGAAAACTATGTAATCTAATCTACTGATTCGATTTTGATGAATGGATTTGAAAATTACTGGCTAAAACTAGTAGATTTCAAGGTTTTTTTGAGTTTTCTCATGGTGGAATTTTGGCGGGAAACGGTTAGATGAGAGAGAAAACGTTTTAGGTCATTTTTCTAGGCATTCATTTTTTATGACAAGATGACCTACGTTAAATAGCGAAACTAAGCAAAAAGGGTTTATGTTGTCTACTTGAATATTTATGTTTATGTATTTGACATTCTTTTTTTGTTACTTTCACGAAAGAGACAAAACCACAAACGGCAAACAATTAAGATTTACTCAAATTAGTCTAGAAAACGAGTTTATAACTCAAATGAACACAGTGTACTAACTCAAATATCTCTGTGTACCGTTTGTTAGAGCATCCACGTTGCTAAACTTGTCAAAAGCTTTTAGCTTTTGTCACATTATATTTTTAATTAATGTGTTAATATCATCAAACTATTATTAGAACTTGCTCAATGCCAAACTTTTTACAAAGTTTTTAAAAAAATACATCAAAACAAGGCTAATACAATGAAGCATTAATTACGAAATCCATGCTTCAACCGGTTGAAGTACAAACTTTTGAGAAAAGCTGTTTAAAAAGTTATATGTTGCAATGGTAGAAAGTCATCCAAAAACTTTTTGAAAGTGGAAAGTCATGTAAAACACTTCTTTGGATGCTTCTTAACTCATTTATTTAGCTACAATTGCCACTTTAACTAAATTGTTTACTTTAATACACTTAAATTAACGTTGATAAAATCCACATAAATCTAAAAAAATATAGCAAGTAGGGAATAGGTATTAGTATAAACCCTTTCCTTAGAGACAGAGGTCACGGGTGTAACACCCCACATTTTACATATAGCAGCGAAAGCTAATCTGGGTTATTACTTCAAGGTACAAAGTATAATCTTAGAAAACGAATCAAAAAAAGAGTGTTTTTTAAAATATGTTATCAGTCTTATTCTTCAGAGTTTTTACAAATGACGAGGTTTCCCAAAATCTATACAAGTAACAGTTTGAATGTTCCCGATTTTTCATCTTCGTGTCCTAGCCACTCGTGTGCCTTAGTTACCTGGAATAAAATGCTAAAAATTCAACACCAAGGTTGAGTGAAATCCATAGGTTTAAGTAATATAATTTGATGTAATGCGATAATTTTGGTTACGTTGATTTACCACCCAGTATTGAATAAATATTTATTATATGCATTAGCTCATGATCATTGAAGCTTAGGGTATATGGTGAACGTTATAGCCCTGCGGGTACCTTTGCCAAAATACCGGTTTGATTTCTAATGATGTGCAATGGTACAACGTAACTGGAGTTCCACCAAGAGGAGTAAGCCAAATAAATCTATGCACATCATTCCGCTTATACGGAGAGAAATTAACGGTTCATGAATTATGGGGACTTAAAGGCAAAGCAGATACTTAGGCCACTAGTAAATTGAAATGATACAGAAATAATTGCATCATGTTTATAGCATGTATCCCTCGCGGTTTATAAAAATTTGAAATATTGAAATGCTTGAGGCTAATGAACTACTGAATCAGTATAGGGAACTTGATAGCATAAATGTATATGAAATGAAAGAACAGCTTACGGCACGGCAACCTGGGGAAATATATGTCATTTGTCTTAGTTTGATTGAATATGTAAGATTTTACATCGATGTTGGTTTTTGATATAAAAATTTCATAACACCGTTCGGGCCATCATAATACAAAAGTCATC
This sequence comes from Tanacetum coccineum, assembly GCA_026074375.1. Taxonomy (NCBI): domain Eukaryota; kingdom Viridiplantae; phylum Streptophyta; class Magnoliopsida; order Asterales; family Asteraceae; genus Tanacetum; species Tanacetum coccineum. The sequence goes on from BQNB010080075.1 coordinate 10,401, forward strand.
AGTAACGTTTTGAGGAGCTAGGGGCACTTTAATCGTTAACACCCAACAACTCAGTCAGAAACGTAATACCAAGATGAAACTCCTTAATATGAAGCTCCCTAGTATTGTGGTATGATATGAATCCGGGACATGATTTTTGAAAGCAAAACTTGATGATGAATGATTTATAGTTATAAATAACAGTTTTAAGCATTTTATTCAATATCTGGAAATGTTAAGCACGTCAAGCGTTAATTAAAGTTATGTCTTGTAATGTTTTGAATACGTTTTTATACTTTTTCAAAATGTTACATTTTAGACCCTTGAGTTTAAAAAGTGGCAGAATATATCCTTGGAGTTTGCACTTTTACGACTTTGTCCCTCAAGTTTAAAAAGGTTATACCAAGTAAACTTAGTACTTTAAAAAGTGAATAATCGACCCTTGTAGTTATAAACTTGATTAAAATGACACTTGTAGTCCTTTTAGTTATAAGTTTTGAAAATTTCGTATATACCCTTGCCATGGATTATAAATACAAACATGGCCAAATTGCCATGCAACTACTTATTTTAACAGTTTCAATTGACATTTAGAGTTATAATAACTAAAATATGAAGATTTAACAAACGCAAGTTTAATTAACGATTCGTTAAGCTAGGACTAGTAAAAAACGGGTCATATTAGGGTTTTAAATGAAACGCTGCGGGTGTTAAGAATCAAATTTTTTCATGACTTATAAAACCATTATTTTAAATTATATAAGATTTATTAGGGGGAGTAGATTATAACAATCGTTTACAAGTTTAGCTCATAGTTTAAGTAAAAACATGAAATTAGGGTTTCGGGTGTACGGTTTTGGATCAAAAAGGTATAACACATAGGTTTTTGAGTTCAAAGCTTTATATTATGATTTTAGCATGTTATATGAACATTATAAAGGTATGAAGACATTATATACGGCTTAGAGAACCTGTTCTTGAGATTTTAGTTGAAACGGGTCTGAAATCAGGACTTGGCTTTGTACGCTTAGAATAACGGGATCCCGGGTTCGTTTCTTGGTTTTTTGCTTCCTTTTCTGAACTTATTACTTCTTAAGACTTCTTTACATTATGGAGCAAAGGATTGCTAACTATAATGGGTATGAGATCAAGAGAGTGGGGGATGATTGAGAATGAATGAAGTTCTATGGTCCTATTTATACTAGAATTCAAGGGAGGTGAGTAAGCAAGGCTTAGTTTTTGATCTTGACACATAGGAGGTCTAGTAAGGGATGTGTAAAAGCTATAAATTCAGGTGTACAAGCTAGAAAACTAGCTTTGTTGTATTGTTTCTCTTGTTACTTGCCGCGGCTAGAAAAGAAAGAGACAAAGAAGCATGTGATGAATTTTATACAATATAAATGGAAGATATTTTGAAGCTGAGGAGTTGTAAGCTTGTTAGGAATGAATTAGCTTAGTCATGGAGGGTTGCTTGGTTGCAAGAAAAATAGATAAAATGGGTCATTTTGCAAGGGTTTGTATTTCGGGATTCATTTAGGGTTCATAAGGGTTCGGGTTGAGTTTTCTAGCTTGTAATTCATGTACATTTGATTAGGAATGATAGGTTATTGATCCTAAGGCTTATATTAAGGATTATAATCAAAAGTTGAGAGGTGGTTTAGGTTAAAATGGGTAGAAAATGAGTAAACGGGTCAAAGTTCAATTTAGTGCACAATTAGGGCACAATTAGGGTTTTTAGCTTTGTTTTTGTTCATTGTTGTTTAATTGGTGAAATGAAGTTGGAAAGTGAATTGAGAATGTGTTTAATTTATGTTATTATAGCTTATTTAAGTATTGGTTTAGGTTTATAATGGATAAAAACAAAGAAACAAGTAATGGTTTAGAAACTAGCTCGGTTTTAGGGTTTAGGGTTTTGAATTAGGGTTTTGAGTACAAAAAGATGTATGAAAGTTTATGAATAGAATATTTAGGGTTTATACATTGTAGAATGAGTGTAGTAGCTTGCACACAAGTGATGGTGAAGAAATTAGAATGAAAACGGAGGTAAAACGGCTATTTTGGAGATCATGCTTAATGACTTGTACATTGTGCTTTTAAGGACTTATACTTTGACTTGAAGAGAGTTTATATTTCAATTGAAATGTTATATTACTTGTATATATGCTTTAGTAGCTTGTGCATTCACTTTAGGGGTTTATCCTTCCATGAGATTAGGGTTTAGGGCATCCGATAATGGTTTAAAGCCCGTTTTGATATAACGTTGCGAATGGTACATTATAGGAATAATGTACTTTGTAAAAATGATATTATGATATTGACTTGATATATTATGATGATTTCTTAACATATATGAAGATAGGATTGCCATAGATAGGTTGCCTGAGCCCGTTAACTTTAGTTATGCAAGAAATGTTGCATATTGAGATATTGGCAAAGTAAGTAATGTAATGTAATAAAGCAAAAAATTTCCCTGAAAAAGGTGAGTTCATATATAACTGATAGATTGTACATCATCTAACTTAATAGATGGATATTTACATTTATGAAAATTGTGGGTTGTTATAACGGGTTCCTATGGAGACAGAGGTCAAGACTCGCTGCATGGTCGGGGTTCCTGCAATCTCTCTACTTCATGTAAGGGTAAGACTATCTATATCTCACCTCCTCCATACCTCGTGAAAGTCAAAAGTTGGTAAACGTTGATTTTTACATATTAGAGATGCGTTAACTTGAATTACATGCACCTCTAATCTTTTAGATGTATCATAATATATTTTCTAGCTAAAAAATCGATGCATATTATATATTATATGCATTTCATCAAGTTAGGCGAATTCTATGTATTTTTCATTCTCTGCGGGCCAAATTTATTGTTAGTACCTACATCATTTTCACTTTAAAATCACTTTCAAAACTAAAATGTGAAAAAAGTGCAAAGACTCAAGACTCCATAAATTATCATTAAGCAACAAATGCAACGGTGAAGAGTACGGTTTAGTGGTAGTGGTGATTCGGTAAAGGTCTCTTACGAGTTATCTCGTCCATGCATGTGTTGGAAAATGTTTTGTAAAATGATTCTTTTCAAAATCTAAACGCTATTTGATATATGTACATGTTACATACATAGGGCCGGCCCTGGTGCCGGGTGAGTTGGGCGACGACCCAGGGCAGCATATTTTAGGAGGCATTAAAATTTAGGTCCATGTTATTTAGGTATTATGATAAAAACGACATATGAAGAAATATTGAAGTAGATCTTAGTTTTTTTAACAATGGTGAAAGGAAGTTGAGAAGAAGAAGATGACGACATATTAGGAAAGAGAAAAAAATGTTTTAGATATTTAATGAGTAAAAAACTGAAATGAGTGTTAGGTAAGGAGCATGGGTGAGTAACTAGAGAGTTGTCCAATCAAAATGTCTTTTAGAAATTATTTCGTATATTTGTTATCAAACTTTTAATTTTTACCTTTAATTTTCTCGCAAATTTTAAAGGGTAAAAGTCACAAATGCTCTATATGCTCTATAAAATGATTCTTTTTGCATATTTAACAAATTTATGATTCATCGTGGTTTATTTACTCTATCATTTTATTCATTACACATCACAATTTTCTAACATAATACCTCGAACCGGCTATGCGATATTTGACCCCGGTTTGAGTTGACTTTTAGTCAAATATTGTCATTTTAATCCAACGTGTCTATTCTACCTAAGATTTGCCTTTTATAAAAGTAAAAAATATTAACATATAATCTTATTTATACACACTTAACTCATTTATCACTCACAGTACTTCATCTACTTCACTCCATGTACAAAAGAAACCCTAAATCAAGAAACAATGAGTTAGTTCTTAATTAATTTTGATTACACAATGTAAGTTGTTAATTCCTTTCAATTATACAGTTTCCCCTCATTATTGATTATTAATTATTGAAAACCCTAAAAAAATTTAAACCCTAATTTGCAGGTCTTTAAGAAATACTGATATGTTTAGGGTTAAGCTTTGGTATGATGGTATCTTCGTAAAGGATCCGTTCACCTATAAGTGGTGATTTTAGGGTTATTTCTGATGTCGATTTTGAAGGAATGAGCTACTCAGATTTCTTTGCTATAGTTCGAAGGCTTGTTTTAGTTTGTAAAAATGTTTTACAAGATTTCTGGTATGCCTCTTACTTCCCTTAAGGAGTTAGCAATAGATGATGATGTTATAGCTTTTGTTAAAGATGGTTATGACCATGGGAACGAAATTGAATTATATACAAAACATTCTGGTTATGATGTATTAGAAATGATTAATGATGAGTTAAATGAAGATGCTAAAGTCCATAAATCCTCCTTTGACTCAGACTCATCTGATGATGATAATGAACAAGCTGACGTATTAGATGACTTAACTGATCTTGTTGATTCTCAAACTGAGGGTGATGATAACCTAGATATACCTAAGATAACAACTGATGATCCTTGGCTTAATAAACTGGTTGGGAAGGGTAATTTTATAGGTTATACAGAAAACCCCAAACCATTAGATGAAAGGTTTATCTTAGAAGAGGATGATCCAGATGAACATTTAGTTGATCAAAAGTTTAAGGTCCATAAAAATGGTGTCTCATATCCATCTTTTGACCAAAATACTCCATGGGATAAATGCACACCTGTGTTAGGCATGAAGTTTGATAGTCCATTTCAGTTAAAGAATTGTTTAGCAAACTATGGAGTTAAAAATGGTTATCAACTTTGGTATATGCAAAATGATTCCAGTAAGCTTTTAGTTAAATGTGGTAGAGATGTGAGTAAAGGGAAGTGTGCAGGAATGAAAGGTAAAAAACCAAAGCCAAAACCTAGTGTTGAGGAGCCTAAGGTAGGAGAGACTTCTAGGGAAGGTGAAAAAGAAGTGTGTAGTGAAAAGCTGATAAAGGAGAGCCTAGTAACAAAGCAGAAAATTGTAAGAGTGGTGAAAAAAATCAAGGAAAGATGGTCAAAGAAAAAAATTAAGGAATCAAAAAGGTTAAGGGGTCAAGTTGATTGTCCATTTAGATTGTGGGCTTCATGGATGAGCACAGAAAGATCTTTCCAAATCAAAACATTATACCCAGAACACAAATGTTGTAGAAACTATAGTTTGGGTAGTTTGGTCACATATAGATGGATTGCAAAACAATATCCTAAAGATATCATTCATAATCCTTGGATTTCTCATAGATCTATGCAAGAGCTAATAAGAGAAAACTTTTTAATTAGTGTTAGCTTGGGTCAATGCAAGAGGGCAAACATCTTAGCCTTATTTGACCATGAGGATGGCTTAGTTAAACATTACAGTAGGCTTTGGGAGTACAGACAAGCATTAATGGAATCAAACCTAAATTCTACATGTCAGTTGGACATGTATGAGGATGATCATGGTGATCAAATTTTTAAGAGGATATATGTCTATTTTAGTGGATTGAGACAAGGTTGGCTAGATGGGTGTAGAAGGGTGATAGGTCTTAATGGTTGTTTTTTACTCATACTTATAAAGGGAAACTATTAACTGCTGTGTGAATGGATTCAAACAATTAAATGTTTCTTATAGCTTGGGCAGTTGTAAGTGTGGAGAATAAGAATAACTGGTGTTGGTTTCTTTCTTTGTTACATGATGATCTATCCTTGGGAAAAGGAAGTGGTTTGACAATCATATCAGATGCTCACAAGGTATTTTTGTACATTATGTAATTAACATTATTATTTATAACATGATAAGCATAACACTAAGAAACTGTTTATTATATGCAGGGTTTGATTGAGGCTGTTGCAAGTTGGTTTCCTAATGCTGAGCATAGACAATGCACAAGGCATATCTATGCTAATTTCAAAAGGAAATGGAGTGGGCTACAATATAAGAGATTGTTTTAGATTGCTGCAGCCTTTAGGGTTGAACAAGTATTTCTACAAAAGATGGAGGAGATTAAGTTGTTAGATGTAGTTGCATAGAACTGGCTTGTGGAGAGAAACCTCAATTATTGGTCGAGGACTTACTTTGAAATGGATAGATGTACAACAGCCTTTGAAAATAGAATTTCAGAAAGTTTCAATTCAAGAATCTTAGGTGCTAAGGGGAAGCCAATAATTACCATGCTAGAGGATATTAGGATCTACCCAATGTAGAGGATGTGGCATATGAACAAAAAGGCATCAGAGTTAGAGGACACAATCACACCTTCTATTATGAGATAGTTGTAGCACTTTAAAATAAAGCAAAGGTAACGAATTGAAACTCACCTTCTATTATAAAACCGTGTAGTTTAATAATTATGAATAACTTTCCACTTTTTATTCATTATTAGGCACTGGTAGGTTTTCCCAAGTGGCTTTCAAGAGGTGGAAGTAAGAAGAGGAGACGAGGCTTATAGAGTGAATTTGAATACAAAGAAATGTGTTTGCAGAATGTGGGAACTCAGTGGAATCTCATGTGTTCATGCAGTTGCAGCTTATATGCACATGAAGATGGAGCCTGAGTTAGGGGTAAGTGAATTTTATGGTAAAAACAAATGGTTAGAAGCTTATCAACACTTTATTAGGCCAGTTCCTGATAGTAAATTGTAGAAACCAGTTGACTTCCCCAAACCATTACCTCCTATTGAAAGAAAAACGGCAGGGAGACCTAGGAAGGTTAGGATTAGGCATCCTACATAAAATGACCATGAAATTTCTAGGAGAGGAAGGGTGATGCACTATCATAAGTGTTGGGAGGTTGGTCATAACAAAAGCACTTGCAAAAACCCACAAATACCAAAACCTTCATAAAGTAATCCAACTGTTGTTAGGACTGAAACACCAGTACCAAAACCAACATCAACCACACCTGCTGTTAGGACTGGGCCACCATCTAGTCCTCCTATCATGCCACCTAAAGGACCGCCAGGACCAAGAAGTAATGTTATGGGTAAAGGCAAATGTCAATTGCAACTTACAAACAGTGCAACTGTTAGTAACACAGTGGGTAAAAATAAGGGAAAAGCTATTATTAGTAAAAATCAGGGAAAAGCAAGTGCTGCAATGAAGAAAAGAACTGGTGTTGGGATTGGAAGTCCAATCAGGATGAGATCTACAACTACAACAAGACAGAGTGAGCAGGTATTACAATTTGTAAGTAATTAAGTTTCTTTTTTATAGGAATGAATGAACAATTTGACTAACATTTTCATTATTATAGGAATAACAGATGGAGATGGATTATGAGGACTTAGCTGATGTTGAAGCTGAATAAGAAGAAAAAGATGCAGAGCAGGCATCTATGAGAAGATATGGGAAGAAAATCAAGGGTATGAAAATGATTTACCATGAGTTGAGGTTGATTATTTCAGTGAATCTGATGAAAATGAGAGGTATAACACACCTCCAGCTGGATTTATAAATGACTTTAACCTTTTTGATGAGGTACCCCTTGTAACTCCTTCTAATCCAACTCCTTCCAATTCAACTCCTTCTAATCCAACTCCTTCAAATCCAATTCCTACAAATCCAACTTTTGCAAATCCAACTTCTGCAAATCCAGCTCCTGCAAATCAAGCTCCTAGGATTAGATCCAAAAGAAATCAACTTGCTAATCATGTTGTTCCAAGGGTGTTTTTTAAGCAAAGAGGAAGAAGTGAAAGGATTGCAAAGATGCAATGCAAAAACTTCAAGGTTGATGAAAAGGGAACTAGTTTCACACATGACAAGGCTTTTCCAGTTTTTGAATCTGAATCTGGATAGTTTTAGGTTAAGGGAATTTGATTATGTTTGTGGATTGTATCAAGCAAAAACTAGATCTAACTTTTGTGTGTTGTAGATAAGTTATCTATGCCTTTTGTACACTATAACTTTTATGATGCCTTATTTAAGTCTTGTGGGTACAATCACTGCTTTATGCATAATCTTAAATGTTAGAAGCACATGGTTAGGACCACTTGTGTTGTTTTATGTTGGCCATTGACTTGTTTTATGTTCACATTGTTTTAATATTGTCTTGTTTGCCACTATATTGTTTTGACAAATACCAGTGAAAAAAAAACAATGCATTTTTCCATGAAATTGTCAATAATCACAGGTTAGTACCACTTTGTCTTTTTTAAGTGAGCCATGTGTCTTGTTTTTATGTTCACATTATTTTAATACTGTCTTGTTTGCCACTATATTGTTTTGACAAATACCAGTGAAAAAAACAATGCATTTTTCCATGAAATTGTCAAACATTTATATCCACTTGCATACACAATCTTATATAGCACTTGCATACACAATTTACAACAACAAGAATAACATTTCAGTCATTTGATACAAAGTATTGTTGCATTACATAGATTAGCTACATAAATCTAAAACATTTTCAAGATAACAAACATCACAATCATGAAAAAGATAGCTTTTTTCCAAAGTCTTGCACTTCCTTCAACATCATTCACCCGTGTTCCCATTTGAGACTGATAAACATGGTACTCAGCTTCCAAAATATCAAAACGCTCTTGAACCCTAATCTGGTTAGTGTATTCATCCCTTTCAGTAGGGTTCAAGTGTAAAAAGAACTCAAACATTTGAGTTCTGTACCATTGATTATACATCTCATGATCAATCCAATAGAATGCATTGCAATTCTTCCTACTTGGAATCTGTTTCAAATAAGAAAATATTAGGGTTTTTGATAATCAAAATGCAACCTTATGAATGTAAACTTACATTTGAGTTGCGACAATTGAGAAACCTTCTGCATGGGTTAATATCAGTCCAAGCAGTGCGTTTCACAAGAGGAAAACCACATTTACAATGAGTTGGTAAAACTCGATTGCGTGATGATGAGGAAAATGAAGCCACAGCTCAATTAGTTTTATTAGTTTTGAATTGACTGAGAGAATTTTAGGGTTCTTGATAATTGGGGGTGGATTTGATTTTAGGTAAAAAGAAAGATTATACCGTTAGGAGTATTTTTAATATAGGGTGGACTAGTCAATGATGGGTCGGTCGGGTTTTTAGACCGGGTCAATGAAGGGGTCGGGTTGGGGTAAGGTGACTGGATAAATAATTTAATAAATAAATATTAAATAAAATCCACGTGTGTAAAAACCTACTATATCAAGTTTCATGGTTCAAAATGAAGCAAAATTTAGTTTGGTGTGCAAAAAGAATCACTTTATAGAGTATATAGAGCATTTTTGTCTTTTACCTAATTTCAAATGTCTACTTCTTTACACGAAAAAAAAAGTTCCTTCACAAACGACAATATATGTATTCAAATTCAAACTTCATTTTTATGTAGAATATTGTAGGTAGAAAAGGTCATTTTTATTAGTATATTCCTACATATTGATATTTTAGAGTATACACTGATTATATTATTAATTTCATACTCATAGACGAACCTACATGAGCGTCGTGTATGATACAGGCTACCCTGAGTTTATGTCACGAAGTGAAAAAAAATTAAAATTGTCGGTTTTTGGTATATGCAACCCTCAAAATTTTTTATGCTACTTCCATTTCTTCCGGTGTAACTTTAGTTAGCCAATAATTCTTTCTTGCAACACCCTCGTGAAATCCTGAGTCCGTTCCTGTTCAAAGTGATTTGTTTTCATTTATACTTAACTATGATTTTTTTATGATCACTTGATACTCTTTTAGCAAATGTTGACTACAATATGATAACATATGATTTTGGTTCAAGAAATGTATGGTTAGTTTATATTCTTTTAGGTGATCTATTTTGATATTGTAATTCGAAGTTTATATCCTTGAATTTTAATATCTTAGTTTTTAAAGGAAAACAAGCGTGACGTTAGGATTAACTACGTAACTTGACTAAGTAATAAACCCATAAAAAATAGCGTGTTATTTGTGTACTAGGGGCATTTTTTTGGGCTCGCCTAGGGTAGCAAAAAACTCAGGAACGGCCATGTACATACATTTGTGTTGATTAGTAGGTTTGCGCTCTCTTTGAAGAGAGTTTCACAACGAGCTAGAGAGTGTTTAAAATAGAGTTAATAAGGCAATTGAAACACAAAGTCTGAAAATAAGGTTGCATCCCACATCGCTAAGAGATGAAGTGTGGAGGTGTTTATATATAACTCTCGGTATCAACCATCAAATTGTCTTTTGTTGATTTTACTTCAACCTTTATGCGGAGCAAAGCCAGTAGTCTCATAGGCGTGTAGGATGCAACCTCATTTCCATATTGTTTTTGTCATGTAACATGAAAATGTAAGTCAATTAGCCTTTTGTTTTTCATATTCAACAAAACTTAATACATAAATTTGTAGTTTTTAACTTGTGACAGTCTCATGGGGGTGTAGGATGCAATCGCGTTTCCATATAGTTTTCGTCATATGTGATGAAAATGTAAGTCAATTAGCCTTTTGTTTTTCCTATTCTACAAAACTTAATACATAAATTTGTAGTTTTTCAACTTGTGATTCGGGATCAGTAAAAACAAGTAAGAACAGATCGAATGAAATCTTAAGATCAAACATTAAGATCATCTCGCAAAAATACTACCTAAAAACAAAATCGTCTGAAATTGTAAAATCATAAAGTGAGCGTAGAATAATAATCTTAACAACAACGATAATTGTTTCAGATCTAAATTTTATAGATAAAGATTTTTTCAAGTTAATTTCAACATAATAGATTATGTTAGCTTTGTTATTGAGTAAGTAAATAAGTGGGTCACTTGTATTTTTTAAAAGAATTTTTTTTATACATTTATCTTCATGAGAAAAGTTCCATAAGGAACATGGTAAAAAAAAAACTGCTCCATCTTGTTCATCCATTTTATTTTCATTTAATTGTTTAGATTAATTCTTATTTTAATTTAATTAAAAAACCCACTTTCACTCTATTTTTTAAAAATTAAATATCTCACAAACCGTTAATCGTTACGCAAAACGAAACATACCATCGCGACGAGAATTAAATCATCTTTCTATAGAGGGGCACTTCTATATACTTTCGACGAACTTTTTTTTCGATTTTTTTTCTCAGCCACGTCTGGAAAAATCTCTTGTGATTTCATAAAATCACATGTGATTATGATACAAATCTCATGTGATTTTTTCAGGCGTGATTGAAAAAAAAAATTCGAAAAAAGAGTTCGTCGAAAGTATATAGAAGTGCCCTCTATAGAAAGATAAAAAAATACTCGTTGTGATACTTTCGACGAACTTTTTTTCCGATTTTTTTTCAATCACGTCTGAAAAAATCACATGAGATTTGTATCACAAATCACATGTGATTTAAAATCACATTGCTTTTGTGGATAACAAATCTCATGTGATTTTTTAAGACGTGATTGAAAAAAAAAATTGAAAAAAGAGTTCGTTGAAAAATCTTTTTTTTTTCAATCACGTCTGAAAAAATCACATGAGATTTGTATCACAATCTCATGTGATTTCATAAAATCACATGTGATTTTTTCAGACGTGATTGAAAAACAAAATTCGAAAAAAGAGTTCGTCGAAAGTATATAGAAGTGCCCTCTATAGAAAGATAAAAAATTACTCGTTGCGATACTTTCGACGAACTTTTTTTCCGTTTTTTTCAATCATGTCTGAAAAAATCACATGAGATTTGTATCACAATCTCATGTGATTTCAAAAAAATCCCATGAGATTTTTTCTGACGGGATTGAAAAAAAAATGGAGAAAAAAGTTCGTCGAAAGTATATATAATGGCCCCTCTATAGAAAGATAAAAAAATACTCGCCACGATGATGTATTTTTTTTCGTTTAACGATTTATCGTTTGGTAGATATTTAAGTTTTTAAAAAAAGATGAAAAAGTGGACGATGAAAAACTGAGTTTGGATTTTATTTTTTTTCAACTCTTATCTTCATTAACATATCTTTTACTTGATCTCTATCCAAACTTCACATACATGTTCCCGCCTTTTCTGGTAAAAGTATAAAACCTTCCTCTAATAATGAAAATTGAGTTATTGCAAATCAAAATCCTATGATTTAATTAAACAAAAATAACATGTCAAGCATTTACAAAACAGTCCAATTCATAAAAAACCCAATAAAAAGCTTTGATGGTTATGTAGAATCATCTCTTTCTATCTTGAAACACTGCACAAAACATCATTTATTTAATGAAGGACATGTTTTTCATTCCCATTTTTTAAAACAAGCCATTTCATCCCATAAACATGTAACTGTCAAATTACTAATAATGTACCTACATTTTCAAAAACCACATGAAGTTAATCAGTTACTTAAAACCTATAATGGGTTTGATTTAGTTGTTCATAACTGTTTGATTAGTGGGTATGTTGAATGGGGTAGGGTGGATGATGCACGTAAAGTGTTTGATGAAATGCCGGTGAGAAATGAGGTTTCGTGGACTGCGTTGGTGAGCGGGTATTTGAAATGTGGGAAGGTGGATGAGGGGATGGAGGTTTTTGGGAGGAATCCGCTTCGGGATGTGTTTTCTTGGACTGCGGTGATTAGTGGCTTGTTGGCGAATGGGATGGGGTTGAGGGCGATGGGGGTGTTTAAGGAGATGTTGGGGTGTGGGGTGATGCCGAATAATGTTACTTTTGTTTCGGTTGTGAGGGGGTGTGGTGAGATGGGTGAGTTTGCGTTGGGTGGTAGTGTTTTGGGTTTCGTTGTTAAGGTTGGGTTTGAGGATGATGTTTCGGTTTGTAATTCTTTTATAACATTTAGTTTAAGGTTGAAGAAACCGGAAATGGCGCGTAGAATATTTGAACGGATGGGGAAGAAAGACGTGATTTCTTGGACGGCGATTTTGGATATGTATGTTGAGATGGGAGATTTGGAAGAAGCTCGGAGGGTTTTTGATGATATGCCGGAGAGAAATGAAGTATCTTGGAGTGCTATGATCTCGAGGTACAGCCAAAAAGGCAACTCAGTAGAGGCTATTAAACTTTTTCGCCAGATGGTTGAAAATGGAATTAGTCCGAACTCATCTTGTCTTTCTAGTGCTATAAACGCATTGGCGAACCTTAAGGCGTTGTATACAGGCAAAAACATACATGCCCATGTCACGAAGATAGGAATGGCGAACGATGTTTTCATTAGCAGTTCACTTGTTGACTTATACGGTTCATGTGGTAACTGTACAGATGCGCGTCTAGTGTTTGACACAATTCAGAATAAGAATGTTGTATGTTGGAACACGATGATTAGTGCATATAGCTCGAATGATCAACTAGATGAAGCTAAGAAGCTATTTGATCAAATAACCATGAAAAGTATTGGTTCATGGAATTCATTAGTTACAGGTTACTTAGGAAACGAACAATATGATAAAGTTTTTGAAGTCTTTAACGATATGCTGCTTTCAGGACAGACACCTGATATATCAACAATTTCAAGTGTTTTGTGTGCCTGTGCAAACTTAACCTCATTAGGAAAGGGAAAAGACCTCCATGGAAAGACCTTTAAGCTCGGATTTCAACACGATGTTTTTGTGGGCACCGCACTTGTTGACATGTATGCAAAATCAGGGGATATTGAAAGCTCTAAGCGGGCTTTCAATAAAATGCCTGAAAAAAACGAGGTCTCTTGGACAGCCATGATCCAAGGGCTAGCTGAAAACGGTCATGCTGAAGAAAGCCTTGAACTTTTTGAAGAAATGGAGAGAACAACTTATATAAAACCAAACGAGCTCATATTGTTAGCTATATTGTTTGCTTGCTCTCATTGTGGCCTAGTTAACAAGGGTCTCCATTATTGCAACTCAATGGAGTCATTGTACAACATAAAACCAAACGAGAGACACTATACATGTGTGGTTGACATGTTATCCCGAGCAGGGCGTGTGAGGGAAGCTGAAGACTTGATCATGTCAATGCCATGTGAACCAGAAGTGAATGCGTGGGCTGCTCTTTTGAGCGGATGTAAAACATATGGTGAAGATGAGATAGCAGAAAGAACGGCTGCAAAAGTTCAGGAACTCGCGGAGAAGAAGTCGGGCGGGTATGTTTTGTTGTCGAATGTTTATGCGTCGGCTGGGAAATGGCCTGAAGTTATGAAAACTAGAAAACTGATGAAGGAAAGAGGATTGAAGAAAAGTGGAGGTTGTAGTTGGATTGAAGTGAGGAATGAGTTTCATCTGTTTTATTCTCAAGATGCAACTCATACAGATTTAAACGAGATTTATGGTGTTTTAGAACTATTGAAGTCTGATATGTTGGTCCTTTTTGAACAAAAAGTCGATATTGGTTTTTTGGTTAATAGAATGATTTAACTTCTTTTTTCTGGTTTTTTGTCTCCTTACTTTAAACACGATTTTCACGTATCCGGAATCATGAATTTAAGTCAAATCATAACCTCGTCTTTTGTTTATGAAGTAGCTACGTTGGTTAATAAATGAGCTGAAATGTATGTCAATGATACCGATCAAAATCTTCTCGTGAACATCGACTAATACTAGGTTTGGGTCGATAATCACTAGCAGAATGTACCATAAAGAAGAAAAAAACAAAGGAAGTCGGTTTAATACTTTAATTACATGATTGCATAGTGTGGATCAATTGCTAGAAACTTTTGCAAGTATAAAATAAGTGTTGTAAAACTAGGATCGCAAGGCCGAATAATCCTTGATTACACACCACAAGGTGAGTGACAGAGTAGTCAGCGACTACTCGCTTGCAAGGTCAAAACTCGATTGAACAATGTCAAAACTCGGTTTAAAGTATTTGAACTATTGTGTTAATGTTTCCAGACATAATTCTTTGTACCTAGGAATTATTTCAAAATTATTTATAGAAAGAATTCCAATCCGAGTACTTCCCGCCTAAGCTGATTACTTACTACAAAGTAGCCGACCACTCGAGTACCACCTGACAAGTTTTATAACCATGATAAAAACAAAGTGCAAGTACTTAAAAGGGAAACGCAAAAACCTTAAAATTACATTCATATCATATAGATGATCGATTAATACCATCAAACTAGATGCTCAACAACTATAGCAGAACTAAAGAAGTGGAATTATTGCTTGGTAGATAATAACACGCTCGATACTAAATGTATAGAAGAATAAGTTTAACTTATTCTGATAACTTACAATAAATAAAAAGATTAGTGCAATTTCCATAAACACAATTTTTCAAGAAAAAAAGAAAAGCTAAAATAGATAGATAAACTGGGTTGCATTGGCTACCTGCATTACTCCTTGCATGATTCCACAAAACTCATCACAGAGACACTTAAAGAATGCTCGATCTACTTTTTAAGTTTTCTATTGCCTGTTGGTAGGCTTCACTAGGGTTAATAAACGTTTTCCTTCCTGGACCGAACCACCTATTCTTGCCTGTACAAGTTGGTTAAGGAACCCATAACACAAGTAACATAACTCCAAGAAAGCAAGAACAAAAAAAATCACATAATCCACTGTTTTGGCAAAACTTTGAATAGTGTGGTAGCTTTCCCAAGACTAACCCAGTTAATGGATGACTTGGGTTTAACTTTGTACTGCTATCTGTGTCTTCAGATGAATCTTTGACCGTATAACTTTCGTTTTCTTGCTGATTTGGCAATTTTTTGTCAGTTGCGCAACTATCAGGCTCTTGTTTTGACAGGCCCGAAGATTCTTTAACTGCATTAGATTTTTTGGTCTTTTGAGGTGAAGCGGCTTTTGATGAGAGTTTTATGTTACCACGGAGATCCTGCCCAATACACATTAAAGACAGTTGCTGCCCAACTTATATCAGGTCGGAAATCTTGGATACCCAGAAAATATTACTGTAACTAACAAGTCAAAGATCCCACAGCACACAATTCAATCACAAGCAAAAGCATCAAGAGTCTCATATTTTTATTGTTAAATACTGAGAAAAAATCAACATCATGTTGGCAACCGAAAAGTTAGAAAGTCCAATATGGCAAACTGGGAAGGGTAGAATAGGTTCAGACTCCAGACGATATAGGTTTTGATCAGAATGGATAGTTTTTCATACAGACGGAGTCGACCCACAATCAACTGCTGACCCTATTTTCTTACTCGTACATTTTAAATACACCGGGTCACTTTTAACTCATTTGACCCGTCTCAATTTACAGTGTTTTCTAAAGTACCATTTAAATGGTTCAAGATAAAATACATCTCGAATCAATCCACTTTTAGGTAAGTGGGACTACTATTCCATCTCTAGAGTCGGAAAAAAACATAAGGAAACAAGGACACTCCAAAACAGAAGAGGGAAGAAACAAGAAAAGATGACACTAACAGCTTCATGAGACAACTAGGAAACACTAATTATCGGCATTTTATACTTAACTGCGACACCCAGGGACAGAGCCCAGAAAGTTACGATCGAGAGGGCAAAGTTTGATAATTTTTAGAAACTATACTACAAATTGGTTGGTTAGGGGCAAATTACAAAAATAACTGAATATTTTAGAAAATTTACACTACAATTTTTTCGCTAGGGGGCACGTGCCCACCCGGCCTCCCCCTTTGTCTCCGCCACTGGCGACACCAATGATGGGTGGTGTTATCGGTGCCAAAACCAAGCTTCATTGTGTCAATAATTTTGCTTGCTTTCTTTTAAATATAGTTACTTCAATTTTAGATGAAAATGTCGTAGGGTTTGGACTTTGGAATGTATATTTTCATAACATCATATTTAAGGGTGCTTCCTTAAACTGCAGAACCCGATCTTCTACATACCAACTATCAATAGCAATAAACTGATACAATACCCTACCATATGGAAACAAAACCAGATTACCAAAATGAACTATAACATAAGTGTGTTTACGAAAATGAACTAAAATGTCCTTGTTTACAAAATCAATGAGCACTTTCAAATCATGCACGCCTCACTTTGCCTCTCGCCTTGCTCTCCCTCTCGCCAGGCGCATCAAAAACGAGCCTCTCGCTTACTCTCCCTCTCGCCGTAAATTAAAAGAACGCATTTATTTGGATACTTTCCCTCTTGCCATAATAAGGGGGAGCATTTATTTGCACTGTTCTTACTCTAATAAATGAAAAAAATGATACTAAGTGATAAAAAAGATATATATCATTAATGCAAAAATAAGGTAAGAAAGATACAAGACATGTGTTTTAATACTTTTTTACCCTTATCATTTCTAAAGGTATAACATTTTGTTTTATTAGTTCATTTTATTTTTATGAATAATGTGAAAAATAAGTAAAGATGAGAATGATGTCTGAATTTTATAGAAGAGAAATTCACATGTCTTATAACGCGATTATTAGTGGAATGATGTCTTAATGTTGAAGTGAAGTTGACATGTCTTATGTCTTAACTTTGCCAAGAACCTAGGTCAATGATGTATTGACTTTGTGGAAGAGAAGTGGACATGTCTTATGTCTTAAATTTGCCAACAACCCCGAGTCACCAAGCAATAATGCCAATGATGTATTAACTTATGAAAGAGAAGTTGACATGTCATGTGTATTATATTTGCCAACAATTGGAGTCAGCAAGCAATAATGACAATGTTGTATTAACTTTGTGGAAGAGAAGTTGACATATCATGTGTCTTAAATTTGCCAACAATCGGAGTCAGCAAGCAATAATGCCAATTTGTGGAAGAGAAGTTGACATGTCTTGTGCATTAACTTTGCTAACTACCCAAGTCTAGAATGATGTAACTTTGTGAAGAGAAGTCTCATACAAGCCAACAATCAATAAAAGGGAGAGGGGCGCTTGGGTTACTAAGGTGCGCTTCGGTTATTGGTTTTTTTTAATACTTTTTTGGTCTTTAAGTGAGGTACACAAAATAAGGGGGAGCACTTGGTCGTTTAGAGTGCTCCTCAACAATTTATATGAAAAACTCAAGCGTCGGATTTTTGGTTTAGAGTGCTCCTAAACATCTGGTTTTGTAATTCTTGTTTTTATGTGAGACGCACTTGAAAGAAGGGAGCACTTGAAGTGCTCTTTGATTGTAATTATGTGAGGCACACAAAAACTCAGGAGCTCTTGGTCCTTTAGAGTGCTCATGAACATTTCGTTTTGAAATTTTTTGTCTTTATGTGAGGCGCACAAGAAAGGAGGAGAGCACTTGATCGTTTAAAGTGCTCCCAAACAAAAACTCAAGAGCACCTCATGAAAGTTATTAATAAATGACCATCAATTTTGACACATGTCTTGCATCTAA
>BQNB010080076.1:0-30040 GCA_026074375.1 Tanacetum coccineum
TCAACACGCTCGATCGAGTCAAAATTTATTCTTATTCTACCCAGCAGGAAAGTCAAAATTGTGACAAAACGCTTATTTTTTTTTTGAATTTTTTTTTGGGTATTTTTTCAAAATTTTTGGTGGTAAAAACGGGATTACGTAAAAACAACGACTGCAGGCACAATCAAATTGATAGATCCCCCCATACTAGAACAAAACATTGTCCTCAATGTTTTAAAGAAGGGTCTCTACGTAAATCTAAAGCCGTTTATTAAGTATGCACAAAGATAAACGTTAGTCGATTAGATTAGGATATTGGATTCCCAAAATAAAGCTGAGGATTTGAAGCTCTAGTGAACGAAGGACAAAACCACGAGCACGAGATGCTTCAAAATCTGGGCAATCCTGGACATACACAACAAAAACACAAAACACGAGAAAGGAAGAGGCGAGCCTCCTCACAACACAAAACACTTATTCATTACTACTAAACTAATCATATTACTACTACGGATAAGCATGGGTTGCCACCCACGAAGCACCTTGTTTTTGTTAACCGAGTCACAAGCTCGACTCGACCCCGAATTCATTGGTCCATGGGGGAGCAAGTGGAAGATAAAATCTCCATCGGACTTTCATTCAAGTTGTTTGGATAAACATTGAATTTCATGAAAGTTCCACTCCGATGAGATACACTCGGCATAAAAGAATGATAAACGGAGATGTCGGGGTCAAAAATGGTATCTTCATTCCCGCAAGAGAGAAGATATGGTGGAGTAACGGGATACGTGAGAAAAGGAAGAAAGATCCATACAACATATGCCAAGAGAGGAGATTGGTCATCCTCGAATGGTAAATTCACATTTGTCATAGAAAGAACGTTCTCACGAATCCCGGAGTCAACAATACTAGTCAACTCACCCGGATGGGCTCACTCTTAAAATAGAAGTAATCATACTCCGGTGGAGATATGATGTGAGCAAGTTCATCGGCGAACTCCTAATGATAAAAGTCACTCCTATCGGCAGGAGGAAACGGATCATTCGAAAGATCAAAGATAAACGAATCATATTTAGAAAGAGAAATATCAGACTGAGTAGTAGTACTGCCACTACTCTCCTTTTCAATATGATCGTCATCAAAATAGAAAGCTTCATAATCCGAAAGAGAATAATCAGAACGAGTAGTGGTACTGCCACTACTATTCTCTTCCAAATCAAAGCAGAAAGTTTCAGATTCGGGTATAGAATTATCAAAGGTGTTAGTCTCCTCCAAGAAAGAGTTAGGAAATATGGAGGGAGACTTGGTCACAAAATCAGAAGATAGAGGTGGATTAGAATTAATTGCTTCGATCTTAGCAATGTTTGATTTTCGATAATTTTTCACGAAGAATACCGTCCTTAATGTCTCCATCTTCCGTGTGAAAATCCTTCACCTCCTCTAAGCTGACGAGCTCAGAATCAGCAGGTGATGCCTCAACATAATCGATGTCGTCAACAGAGAAAGAATCATCATCAATCGAAGTAGAATCGGAGAAACCCTCAAATTGATCTTTTGAAATGTCAAGAGGCGAAGAATTATCACGAAAAGGCACATCACACATCTTGTCGGGAATACCCTCGGACTCATTTGGGATTTAGACAAGGTTCTCCATTATGAGAGAGTCAACGGGCTCCTCGGTTGATAAAACGGGTGTGATTGCAACACACGGAGGAAGTCCAGAAATAATAATATCTTTCAAAGGAATAGAACTTTTCTCGTCATCGTCATCATCATTATCGTAGCAAATGGGAATCTTCCAATATCGATCTTTAGCCGCTTGATCTTCCGTAATTCGCTTATCTTCTTTCTTCTTTTGCATATATTGACCAACCGTATCATATATGGATGTCATTTGCTCCATAATCTCATTTTGAAATTGAAAAGTCTTGTGAGGACCCCCACAATCTTCACAACAAGGATATTGTTGTGGAAAACTCGGTGAAGTTTGTGGAAAATAATTAAAGTTTTGATTGAAACACGGGTCCTGATTGTAGACAAACGATACTTGAGGTGGACAATCGTAACCATGATGGGCATTGTTCCCACATAACTCACAAGAGTATGGCAAGTATTAGGGTTGTGGAGGTGGGTTAAAACCGTTAGGAGAATCATTGACAAAATTAGGAGTGGAATCATAAGTGAATAAATTTCCATCTCCAAAATAGCATGTCGGATCAAAACTTGGCAAAGTTTGTGGGAGCTCATCAACGGTTTGATTGTTGCATGGTTCTGGATTAGAGATAATCGGAACTTTCGGTGGACAATTATAACCATAATGAGCACCTTTCCCGCAAGACTTGCAAGTACATTGTTGACAAAAGATATTGTCTAACGAATCACCACACTTATAACAACAATGATGGTCAATATGTGGAGGACTTTGTGAGGAATTTTCACCGGGGTCCTGTTTGACAACGAATGGCTCTTGAGGAGCAGTAACAACGTTGGTATTGTCATTGGATAACTCAGAAATATCTTGAAGGTCTTGGAAAATTCCATTTTCAACACAATAGGTAAACAAATCTTCCTTAAATTTCTTTCGTAAAAGAACACATCCTCGACAATACGGACCATCAACTGGGTTTCCACACCTTGCACAATTCTGAGGGGGTCGCTGAGACGAGTCGGGTGTTTTATTAGGATCACGAACGATCTTATCTACGGACCCCCTTTAGAACAACAATAGTATGTAGTGTACAAAGCTCTACAAGACGAGCATTCTTTAATCGTGTAAAGGGGATTTAAACGATAGTCGAATGGTGCTATAAGAATTAAAAATAGAGGGATAAGAAGAAGAATTAAATGACAAAGAGGTTAAAGGAGATTATTTTTGGATTTTCGAGTTTTTTAAACATCATATTTTATTAACGGACAAAACGAGATTGAATAACTTAAACCGATAATCAACTTGCTTCACGGTAGCTCTTTAAAAGAAAAACGCACAAAGGAGCGGAGGAGCGGGAAAGCACGAAGCTATTAAAATCCTTCTCCTTTCGGGTCGTAGTTCCTCGGAACAACCCTCCTTATACCCTTCTTGTAGTTTGTTAATCAATTAAAGGTGAGTCGTACCTCGCAAGTGACACAAAAGGCAAGTTTTAAAACTTTTGTTGGGAACTTATTATGATAACGCTTCAGTTGAAAGCATTATATTGATGATGAATTGTTTATCTTTATTTAGGACAATGTTTTTTTTTCTTGTTTTTATATACTAACAAAAGAAAATGAAAATATTTTTGTATTTTTATATTTTTATAAAGAAAATAACTTCACAAGGAAAGGATCTTCAAAGCACTAATTGTCAAACGTCGGAACGACAATCGCTTACACTCCTCCCCGGCAGCGGCGCCAAAAATTGATGTAGCAATTTATACTATATATATAATATAATATAGGTGAAAATAAACAAATCACTTTTAAAATCCAAAAAGCAATAAGTTTAAATTCACAAATAAAAATATATATATCCGGAAATATCGGTTTCTCGCTTCGTTATCCACAAAGTTTAAAACCGGACCCGGGTCGTTATGTCCCAACGAGGCCGCGAATTTGAAAATCGAGTTTTGGTTTGGGAATTATGCTTGAATAATCACAAATTGGATTTGATTTCTAAAACTACGGGAAAAATAATTAAGGCAAACTAAAGATGAAAGTTATTAAAGCTAAACCCTACAAACGATAACAGGAATCCTAAAAAAACGCGACTTAAAACCTAAATTATCAAAATTAAATTCTAAAATGATCTTTTTAACTTTTATAAGTTATAATTGACTAAAATGGAAGAGCTAAGAAAACTAAACCAAAAACGAGAGCAATTAGGCTTAAAAACACGAAAAACGTGAACGGAATTCAATCCCGTTCTTAAAAAAATCAAAATCTAAAATTTTAACCCTACGAGAGCGAATCTAATTTTCTACAGTCCTATTTGATAAAAGAGAAATTTTAAAAAAAGAATTATATTTTTTTGATTTTTTATAATTTTTTTATGAATTAAAAACGGTTTTAATGAAATTAAATGATTAAAAATACTAAACTAATTATTAAAAATCTGAAAAAAATACAGAAAATATTTTAAACTTTAAGGAATACAAGAAAAATACAAACTTAGAAAAATGCTGAAGCAATAAGCAGATAAATAAGCAAATAAGCCAAAAAGCTTAAACTGGCATAATGACTATATAATTTAAACTATGCAAATGATAACTGAAAAAGTCCCAAGGGCGAGTGGTTTGAGTGTGCGTGTGTGAGTTGCTTGCTATCTAAGGGGGAGGTCATGGGTTCGACCCCCATGCCTTCCCTTTTTGAAAATCATTTTTTTTGGAAAACTTTTTACAAAAACTTAAATAGGACATAAAAATAAGCATTTTTCTTAACTACAACTTTTTGTGAAAACTAAAAATAAGCTGGGAAAAAAGCACTTTAAGTAGACAGAATGGCTTATTTTAACTTAGTGACTTAAAGGCAAAAACTATCTGGCTTTTTTTTTGAGATGGAATAAGCACTAGGGAAAATTGCTTAAGCAACTGCTAAACTACACCTAATAAGAATCAGAGATAAAAAAAATAAGCACAACAAATAAGCTGAAAACTAGACAGACTTGATTTTTACACTTAAGTACCTAAATGGCTAAACTGTCAAGCTTTTTTGAGACACAATAAGCAAGCATAAAGAGAAATAAGCTAAAACAAGTGAAGCCCTAGACCTAATGAGCACTAGTGAGCAAAAATAAGCAAAATAGACAAGCTGATAAGCACAGAAAAGTAAATAAGCTAATGGGCTAAAAACTAGTAACAAACAGCCTAAGGGACCAATTTTAAGCTTATTTTAAGCTCTTTAATGGAACCTTATAGACATGAGACTTATAAAAACTTAAACCTTATACCATAAGCTATCTAGATCAACAATTAAAAAGCATTTTGAAACAAACTTAAGCTATGAAAAAGCTAAGTGAAAATGGCTGACTTACTAAGTATATGCTGAGTGTTTGGTTTTTGAAAAGACAAAAGCCCAAGTGCAGGCTTAATAATTAAGCTAGAAAAAGATGACTTTAAAGGTAAATTAAGCTTAAAAGAGTATAGTCTATACTATAATTAGCTTATACTATGAAAATTCAGACTCTAAAACAATTATTTACTAACTTAAAATTAAGATGAAAAAGTGGACTTTTTACTATTTTAAATGAAACAAGACTTGACAGATATGAAGACTAAAATCAAAAGCACAACAAACACTTATGCAACTTTTAACCTACTGCATTTCAACACAAAATGAAACATAAATCAAGACCTAAAAGCAGCTTTTAAGAAACTTAACATATAAGATGCTATGAGAACCTCAAATCAAGCAGTTTTGGAAATTTGATAAGAAAAACATTAAAACTTAATAAAACTAATTTAAAACTTATTAAAACTAGCTATTAGATCATTTTAAAGCTAAAGAAATCTAACTTGAGAACCCAAGACAGTTTATATCCATTTTTGACCCATTTTGCACCTTGACCCAAACACCCTTTTAGGAATCTTAAAAAGCATTTTTACACTATGAAAAGGTGAAATAAGCTCAAACAGATGTAGTATTAAGCAAATAAAGATCAATTACACAGATATTAAGCAAAATTAAGCAAATTAAGCAAGTAAATAAGTAAATCAGAAATTAAGCTTAAAAATGAGAAATGTGAAGTGTACCTTATTCTCTTGCTCAAAACAGGGAATGAATGACCCTAATTAGCTCTAACCTACCCAGCTTATTTGAAATAAGCAGTCTAATAACCCCATAAGCTCTTCCATTTCCAGCTTATCTTCCAAACTCAAAACCAGAATTCTTGATTCCCAATGGCACAGTAACTTTCAAAAGTTATTTGAAAAGCTCAAATAAATAAAACATGTTCTAAAAGCTTAGAAAAACTTATAGAAATGACTTGTAAATGAGGATAAGCTTAAATGCAATAAGGAAATTGATAGAACAGATTTTGAAATAACTTGAAAACTGAAATTTGCATTAATAAAAAAAAGGTTACAAGGCTTGGAAAGTAAAATGACATAAATTAAGACATTGAAAAATAAATTTTAAAACTAAACTACACTACTCTCGTGTATGTTACAATGGGAAACCTAAAATACTTATATAAAACTCCAAGTGCTAGGGTCTTTCATTGTGCTTGTTGTGTTTGTTGATTGTGAGAGCTTCATGGACTTTATCTAAGCCGCCTATTAAGCTTGGGTATCCAAGTCCGTCACATTCTGAGCCATCCATTCTTTGTCCTTCTTTCCTTGGCGAATTTAGGTTGTTGAGAGGATTGCCAGGTGGATATGAGAGTAGGTGAGTTGGGGTTTTGGTTGAAGCGATGATGGTTTTGTCTTTTGTTGCAGGGTTAGACACACACAAAGCGTGTGTGAAGATATACAGTAACCTTTGGCGGGAAAAATTAGTTATATTAAACTGGGTAAAAGTTTGGTGGAATGGCAAGAATGGCCCCTCAAAGTGATATGTTTTATTACACAGTAAGTCCTTGTGGTGTAAAAGTCATAAGGGACTGGTGAATTGGGCGGCTCCAGGTGTATAGAGGTTTGCAGTGATGGTCCTGAGGTGAAGTAATAAAACTAATCGTTTGTATGGCTGTTAAGTTTTAACAATTAAGGGTTTTGGGCTCATATTGGGCCGGTTTATATAAAAAAAAGTATTGGGCCATTTTGTCTTCATAATGTTTAAATGGGTTGACCCGACCCATTTAACATTTCCTCGGTTTTGGCTTTGACTTTGACCTTTGACTTTGTCGGGGTTGACTTTGACTTTGACTTTTTGGATGTTGACTTTGATTTTGACTTTGTCTTTTTCACGCTCTTCTATTCCGTGCTCGGTTTTGTCGTTTTGGCTTTAATTTTGTCCTTTTCTTAGATATCCGTTACCTGCACAATACAAATGCAAAACATACAAATACAATGTATTTTTGGTACGTTTTTGGTCGTTTAAGTCTGTTTTTAATGGAAAATGTTATATGTAATTAAACACATACCAGGGAGCGTGAGGACCAAATGAAGAAAAAGTACCCTCATCTTTTCGTTAACCCTTCATCCACGTCTTAAGCTTTGAGGACAAAGCTTCTTTAACGGGGTAAGAATGTCACACCCTAAGAATTTCTTGTCAATATTTTAAAATTTTCTGATCATTATTTTGATTTTTATACATTACGTTTAAATCCGGCAGTTTACCGGGAAGTTAACCCGCGTAAATCTGAAAGACGTCATCGGACGCGTTCCGACATTGGATTTTGATAAGTTTAGATATTATATGAGTTATTTTATCTTTTCTAAGTGTTTCGTAGTTTACGATCACTCCCGGTATTTATTTTTACGTCTTAACGTTTAAATTGCGTTTTTCGCATTTTTGACCTAACGGAACCCCTGAAACTCGAAATCTTTTCGTGTAAACTTTAGTTATCATCCATCTCGTATTCTAAAGTCAAAAATTTCGTTCACCTTCTTCTTTTGATATACATTTTACGCCTAAACTCAAACCAAATGCAAACATAAGCTTTGAAATTAAATCAAAGGCATCTTTTCTTGAACTTCTCATGCATGTATATGAAAGTGACACATGAGGGAGTCCATTTCATGCACACTCATTCATCCAAGTCAATAAAAATGCATGCTTACACACTTTGACTTGTACATTTGACCAAAATTCAAAATTTAGACCAAGTATAATGAACCAAGACTCAAGAAAAAATATGAACCATGGTCCTTATGGTTGGTTTCGGCCGAACAAGCCCACACACACTTTTGGTGTGTGTTGGTCACATGTGCACTCTTATACACTCCTCAAACCTAATTTTTCCTTATAAATACTAAGCATTTCACACTTTAGGGTTACATTCTTTCATATAGCCTCAACAAAATTTCTCTCTCCCCTTCCTTTTGCTCTCTAACCCACGACCAACAAACACCCCTTTTAGGGTTTTCATATCTTTGATTTTTATCAAGATTCACTCATTCCAAGTTCATTTCTAAGATCATCTAAGGTGTTTGCAAGTATTGGTTCTTTGATTTAAGGGTTTTCTTCAAGATCTACAAATTAGGGTTTGATTATTATTTGGGGTTTTTCAAGATCTAGTGATTTTGGGTATTGATCTTGTGTTATTGCTTCTTATTCATCATTCTTGTAAGTATCTTGAATCTTTCTTTGTGGTTTACTTACATTCTTCTTATATGTTCAAAGATCTATACATCCATGTGTTGTGTTTTCATTTTTGAAAGATTATAAAACCAAGATTTTATCAATAATGATGTTACCTTATTTTCACTAGTTAAATATTATGTTCTTGGTAGGATGAGAGTTGAATGAGAGTTGCAACAATAGAAATGAAGGGATTAGGTTAGTCCTAGGTGTGGTTTTGTTGTGGATTAGTTGTGAATGAAGATTAGGCTAGATTAGGCACTATTATGAAGTTTGGGTGGATTTTGGTTGCGTTTTTGACAAAAAGTGCTTGCTGTTTCGAATTTGTTTTGGGGAGAATAGATAGTTTTTCATATATCGCACATTAAAATTGGACTTAAAACGACCAAGTTATAGCCAAATAAAACCTAAAACATTTTTCGGCAAAACCAAGTGAATAATGTGCTGATGTGAATAGTAAAATGAGTTTTCAGACACTTTCGGACATTTTGGACTTTCTAAACACTAGCGAAACATATAGTAACACATACCTATTGATTAGTATCATTTAAAGACACCGTTAGCATATTTTGGTGAAAAGCGATAAAGTTACTAAAAATAGTAAGTTTGGTAAAAATTTAGCGAAACGGACATAGAAGTTAAACGATTAAGGCTAGTTAGTGTGTTTTGAAAATATGGAAACTTAATCAATATAGGAGACGGTATTAACGTTTTGAAACTAAAAACTTTCCTAAAATAGAAACTTTCTAAAAATGGTAATTTTTGGTTAAACGCCGAAACTTAACGAAAAACTATACGATTTTATTTCGTCATGATTTGATAATCAAACTAAAGCAAACACACATGGGTGTATTTTGGTGATGAACATAATGTGCAATTCTTGGCATACTTTCCGTGTTTCTGAGATGCGTTATTATTCTAAGTCGCGGCTAGATTTCTATATCATCTTTTACTTGCGTGATTATCATTTGCTCATTTTTGCTAAGGTGAGTTCATAGCCCAATGTTTTACTACTTTTACTTTACTATTTTGTGGTGAGAAACATTACTTGTTTTCAAACTATAGACACAGTTACTTTACGTTTCCTTTTCCTGATTACGTGTTGCCTAAGTAGCGAATAGACCACTAATGCCCGAATTATCATGAAGCGTTAATTGCTTAACTGACCATACTGGTTAAGTGAGCGCGAATGTTATAAATAGATCTATTGGGAGTAATTACCCCTATCCGGGTAAGTAGCGCTTACTAGTTTCGGAGGTCCGAACAAACGAATATATACCATGTCGGAATGTCAATAGGTGATCTTGGTCAGATACCTTTAGGGCGCGGAATACTATTTGGCATATAAAATGCTTCCTTTTAATTTGAGCTTCGGTGTCATGAGCTTAGTGCAAACGTAAATTCTTTTTTATGTGAAGTTGTATCTCCTATAACTGCCACGTGCGTATTGTGAACTTGTGGTCCACCTTTAATATTAAATTTAAACCTATGAATTCACTCAACTTTATGTTGACCGTTTTAGCATGTTTTTCTCAGGTGCTTAGCTATGGATGTCTTTGCTTGCTTTATGGTGTTGCCTTGCATTGGACCGATTTTCAAGAATTATTATTATCTATGTTAACATCATTGTCAAACTTTAAAACCTTTTATTCGCTTCCACATATTATTGTTGGGCCTATGTAAAACTTTAACTATTTTAATCAATGCAACGATGTTGGATTTTTAAACGTACCCTTAGAGGTCGTTCTTTGTATCTTGTGTGATGTGTATTATGACGTCACGCCCCCGGACATGTGTTTCCGACTAGGCCCCGTTTGGGGGTGTGACAGTAAATCCATTTGTGGATTGCCCTGCACATTAGATAAGAAAATCAGTTTATTTTGGGGACCCAAGCCATCACTGACTTGGATCTGCCTTGTGCATCAATATAATCAAACTTTTTTAAGGTGATTGATGTACTGTTGTGTTTAGAAATATGGTCTAAAACTTTATACTTTGGTTTCCAAACTCAACAAGCTGAGGCCTTAACAGCATTAAAATTATTTCCCTTAAGAGCATTAACTACTGCTTTTGGCCTAGCAGTATTAAATTTTTTACCCCTAACAGTATTACCCCTTTGATTAATATTACTGTTTTTAAATGTTGGGTTCTTATGAATGGGCCTATAGGGATGGCAAAAAAAACCCAAATCCAACGGGGAAACCCGAAACCCGAAGTTTTTAGGGCGGGGCGAGGCATGCTTATCGAGTTATGAGGCAGGTTTCGGTTCATTAACGAGTAAATTTATTAGGTTCGGGGCAGGGACGGGGCACAACATCTGTACACAATAAGAAACACTAACTAGATTCGATCCGGAGGCCGAGGAGGATTAAACAAGAACTTATCCATATTATTTAGAGAGAGAAAAAGGAAAGATGTATATGTGTTTTAGAGAGAGAGAAAACATACACACACTTTGGTGAAATGATACAAATGAATCTTCACCCCTCCATGGAAGTATGGAGGGGGTATATATAGGTCAAGACTAAGGAAACTATTCTAACTTAACAATTCTAGTCCCTGCGAGTCTTGCCTAATGATAACTAATGTAATTCAGGATAAGTCAACATATTTTAAGGCTAACAATCTTCCCCCAATATGTGGACATACGGAATTACTTACAATGTTCCTATCAGGTACAAATACAACACAAATAAAGTCTTCTAAAGCGCTTCCAAACCTAAAGATGTCTTCTGAGTTCTCCTGGTCTTGAAACTTATACTCCAGCTTGGATCCTCAGTGTCTTCAATTATACAAGAACCATTGTAGTATGCATGAGTTGGATTAACTTCCCCCCAATTCATGCAGCATGTCTTGAAAAGCATTCTTCATAGACTCCTTTTTGACGAAGTTTCTGAATCAGCTTCCCCCAAACCAACATCCCTATCTTGAGCAGATTCTGAAACTTTGATGTAGCTAGAAAAAACTTCTATTTGACATTTACGTGCACAGCGGAATTTTGTAGAAGTAGAAAACCACATCAAATACTACTGCTACTTGTCATTAGGTCTTGGTGAATATTCATTCGGGGGTACATGCAAGGAATTAACAACAATTCTTCTCACGTATGCAGTATACTTCACAAACCATGCTTAGTAAAGTAGTATACACTACTCCCCCTAGAAGTTGACATGGTAACATCAAAGTCAACTAAGTCCCGGATGTACACGTTTTTCCCCCATGATGGTTGCGAACTCTTGGAAGCATCATTGTCGTGTACGTCCATATACTCGAGAAGTTCTTGTCATAAGAATCAATCTTGAAAAGTTATGAAAGACATTGAAGAACTTTGAAGGATTTTGCTTAGACTGTAAAGTACCATTGACGTTCTGTAGCTTCAATTATCCTGTGAGAATTGTTGATTACATCTCAACCTTTAAACTCTCTAGCTAACTTACCAACCTCTTATTATGTCGGCTATTGTTGTGACCACTTGATGAAGTAAACCCGATATACTAAACTTGAAACTGAAGTAGAATCCCCCAAATTTGTTACTTAATCTTACACTGTTGTTGATTGAAGAACGGTGCAAGATTAAATCTGTAAGTACTCTATACTTAACCAGAAAAGTATAAGAAGTACAATACCTCTTAGAATTATCCACATCGACTTCTGCGTGTGACACTGAGTACTACAATGTAACTCCTTTAAGTGATAGCTACAACCCGTGAGCACTACAATGTAACTCCTTACATCAGGAAATAACTAGATAATCCAAGTCTTAATCATAAGCTGTATACGTTCAAGCAAGTCATCAATCGATAGATTGGGTTTGAAGAAAAGGGGTAGAAAATAGAAGGAAGTCTCAATGATGAAATAAGTAGACGCCTTTGTGAAACCCACTTCAATCTCAAATAAAGGATACCAAATCAACTCCGTGATCACTTGTCATCGTAATCTGAATCTTTATCCGTTTTAAAGTTTTAGTGAATCTTATTTGGATCGTTTTTAGTGTTATATATCATGTTTGTTGTGTTGTTTTAGGGCTTTGAATGATTAATGGTTGTTAATTATGAATGTGGGGACTAACGGTGCAATAACGGTTCACTTTGGAGGGCTAACGGTTGAATTATTGCTTGTAAGGACTAATGGTGAAAAGAAGTTTCAACTAGGAGGGATAATATCTCAACAAAGGACTACGTTTGAATTGGTATTGAAATAGAAGGACTGCATGTGCCAATTTGTGAAACTTGGTAATTAATGCAAAATTTCCCTCCTTAAAATATTCGTTGTCAATTTGAAATTAAAAAAAATGGGACGATTAGGTTTATGATCTCGCAGGATTTTACGGTGATCGTCGGTGAAAAGTAAATATTCCACGTTGATCGAAAATGAGTCACGATCACAACGGTGTATGTCTTAAGTCCCGTCGTTGAACGACACTCGAAACTGAAAACTCGAAAATTACTTAAACGTGTAGAATTTACCCTTGTTTGAGTTAGTTCGGTTTCGTAATGCTTATGAGTAAATCGGTTGCTTGATACTTGAAGTTGATCGGTTCTAACAGGGATTGTTTAGATCGGTGCTTGAAAAACTTTTAGATCAGGTCCAGTAGGGAGCTTGTTAGATCGGTGCTCTAATGAATGCATTAGATCGGTTGTTGAAGCTTTGCTAGTTCGGTGCTCTAGATCGGTGAATACTAGTTCGGTGCCTGAAGAATGACTAGTTCGATAGTATGTAGATTTTACTAGTTTGGCACTTGAAGACTTTACTAGATCGGCACTTCTTCTAGTTTGGAAGTCACTAGATCGGTTAATGACTCGTTCGGTTGATGAAGACTTGAACTAGATCGGTTGTCCAAAATATCAAACACCTTGACCACGTCTTCTGTACCGTCGTCTTTTGCAATCTTTGAACGCCATGAATAAGCCAACTCCAAGAGGAAACAAATAAGCTTGTTTACCACCACAATAAGCCACGAATGAAAGCTTTTTATAAAAGAAAGAATGAACCAGAAGAAGAAAAAAACAATAAAAAAAACCGTGTGTTGTTTTTGTTTCGAATTAGACCAAAACGCACCCTTATTGTTAACCAAAAAATGACATTTTCTTATGATTCTTTATCTCACACCAAAAGAAAACAAACAAACTCCCAACAGTTTAATATAAGCCCAAAGAAAATTTTTAACAATAAGCCCAATGAACGGTTGCCACTAACGAGAAATAGTGAAATGAAAAAAATAAGCTCTTGAGACCGAACCAATAAGCTCAAAAATAAGCCACCACAACAAAACCACAAACACAACACACACGAATACAATACACCCCCGGTTAGCTCTTGATACCAATTGTACATATTAAGAAACACTAGCTAAATAAGATGATCCGAAGGTCGGGGAGGATTGAACAAGAACTTAGCCATATTATTTAGAGAGAGAAAAAGGAAAGATGTGTATGTGTTTTAGAGAGAGAGAAAGAACACATACACACTTTGGTGAAATGATACAAATGAATCATCACCCCTCCATGAAAGTATGGATGGGGTATATATAGGTCGAAACTAAGGAAACTATTCTAACTTAACAATTCTAGTCCCTGCGAGTCTTGCCTAATGATAACTAATGTAATTCCGGATAAGTCAACATATTTTAAGGCTAACAACATCCCCAACCCGCCCCGCCCCACCCCGAAACTATATATACATATAAATATATTATATTCATACATTGTTATGTTATTGTTTACGTAATAAAAACAATATTATCAATTTTTT
Organism: Tanacetum coccineum; assembly: GCA_026074375.1. NCBI lineage: Eukaryota > Viridiplantae > Streptophyta > Magnoliopsida > Asterales > Asteraceae > Tanacetum > Tanacetum coccineum. The sequence goes on from BQNB010080076.1 coordinate 13,942, forward strand.
GTAGTTTTATACATTTGCAGTATTGCAAGTTGTGATTAAAAAACCTTTTTTGTGTAACGTTTTTAAAAGAATTTTTGATTTTTTAACGTGGTTATAATTATTAATGTTTACCTTGTTGAAAACTTATAAATGCTACTGTACTAATTAATATATTATTAGTAGGTTCTTGATTCTTTAAATTATTGTATGTAATCACATTTGTAAAAATATGGCGTAATAACAACAATAAACGGAAAACAACGTGTATTTGATAGAGCATTGCGCTCGTAAAGACAAACCGATAAGATCCCCAACGGGGATTGGAACGGGTTTGAGCGAGCATTCTGCCCTAATGGAGAACCCCAATAAGATCCCCATTGGGGTTTGGAGCGGGTTTGGGGCGTGGTTTGCTAATCAGGTTTGTGGATGGGGGGTGGTCGCCCTGCCCCATTGCCATTCCTACTCTTAACAGTTGAATGTGTTGTTTTAGAAAGATATGGCATTGGTCTAGCAGCATTCACTGTTGTTTTTGAGTGAGCAGTATTAACTTGTTTAACAGTATTAACTTGTCTAGCAGTATTAACCAATACTGTTGTTTTAAAATATTTTGTCTAGCAGTATTAATTGATACTAAGTCAGACTTCATTAGTACTGCTCTTGGAACCATGTTTTTTTTAGCACAGGGGTGAGTCTTTTTAGCAAAGTTTTGATGATTTACCCTTTGAGCATTGTTCCAAACAGGTTTTACCATCCTTTGATTTTGAAACTGTTTTTGATGGTAATTGCAATCAACCTACAAATGATCAAAGTTTCCACACACATAACAAGCCTTATTAGACATCTCAAAATTGCTTCCTAGTTTTTGAGACATCATATTGTTCCAATTTTTTTGATTGCCTCTTGGACTGTGAGTGTTTTGCCTATGTTGTTCAACTTGTTTAACAGTTTTCCTAGCAGTTTTTTCTTGTTGTTTAGATTTGACAAACTCTTTCTTAACAATACTAAGCCTAACTGTTTTCTTTTTAATTTTAGGCGGAGACATATCCTCTTCCTCATCATCGAACACCCATTCTTCAATACTTGGGGCATCATCACACTTCCTAACTACCTTAGGCTCTTCTTCACTAGACATAGATTTACTACTCTTAAATACATGCTCATTAATAAACTCATCTAAACCAGTAAAAGACAAGTCAGGTGTTGGAGGCATGAAATTTTCTGTGTAGGGAGGTGGAACTGCATTATAATTTTCATAGCCTAAACTTTTCTTGCAATTGTCAACTATCTGACACTCTATGAGCTTGTTTAAACTTTTAGATGCATGTTCAAATTTATCTACATTAAGTTGAATGCCATCTTTTTCTTTTTGAACTATTTTAAGCTTCTTCCTAAGCTCTCTAATAGTTATTTCTCCTATATGAATTTTAAATTTTAAGCCCTTAATATCTTGTAAATAAATAGACTCATTTGCTTTATAAACTTCAAGTTTTTCTTCCACTGACTCTAAACCTGTCTTATAACCTAGAACCATTAACTCAGATTTCTTTAAATCTTTTAATAGTTGATCATTTTGAGATTTAAGAAGTTAAACAGTTTCCAAACAAGATTTTGAACAAATAGAATCATTAGATACCTCTGAGTCAGATAAGAAAGCCATGAGTGCATAATTAGGATTAGGCCTTCCGTTGCTAAATCACTTCCAGTCATATCCACCAAGACCATCACATGACACCAAAGCTGTGGAGTAATGTTTCCATAGGCACACTCCTTCTTGAGCTTTCCTTGTTCTTGTTGTCTTGGTTTCTTAGAGCTCTGCACTCCCTAGCAATGTTCCCCTCTTTGTGGACAGTTTGGTTGAAGCTCCACTTTGGACATAACAAACCAATAAGTCTCATTGCTATTAATAGTAAGCTTCCTTCCTGTATTCTTTAAAAACCTTTTTTCCCATCATATTCAACTATGGGCCATTTGCATTCTTTAATCATCTAGTCCATGTCATTGGATGGATTGGTTGCAAGTCATCATATAAAAGTTAAGGACTCATTGGTTGGACTAGTAAAAGAATGCACAATAGACATCACCTAAGTTATCCAATATTGTAGAGAGTTAGCAGCATTAACTTGAGTGCTAGCAGTAGAAACTCCATGAGCAGTATTAACTGCTTCATTAGTGCTGCTAGTGTTGTTATTTGAAGAGGACACAAAAGCCATGTTCTGTGTGCTTGAACTTGAGCTAGACATCCCTTTAACTTCTGGTTCATACACCTTGAGGTTGTTGTAGAGATCATCCATGCTCATTGTATCCAAATCAGCTTTATTCCTCCACACAACAGCATGTGTGTTCCACTCAGGTGACAAACTTCTTAATAACTTTTGATTAACATCTTCTTGTGAAAGCTTTTCATCCAAAAGCTCCAACTGACTCACAAGCTTTTGAAGCCTATCAAAAGTTTGATCAAGCATCTCTGAGCTTGGAGCAGTGAAGTTTTCATATTGCTGCTTTAAGAGATTCCTTTGAGTCTTTCTTGTAGCTGCATTCCCACCAAATCTCTTTTCAACAGCTTCCAGCAACTTCTTAGCATCCTTTATAGAGTTAAACTTTAACTGATGTTCATTGGGAATGCCCATCATTAAAGTACTTCTAGCTTTCACCTCTAATCTTCTCTGAGCCTTTTCTTCAGCAGTTGTAATAGGCATCTCTGTCATAACTCCTTCCACAATTTTTGTTTTTGGCAAGGTTGCACCATTCTCTATGACTTCCCACAGTGCATAGTCTATCATCTGGATATATTGTTCAATCCTCATCCTCCATATCTCATACTCACCAGGTTTGAGCATGGGAACTTTGGATGCAGCCACCATGTGTGCAGAATCTTGATCCATATCTTTTAGCAAAAACAGGTTCTTCTTATTCACAGCTTCTCAACAAGCTCTGATACCACTTGTTGATCCCACTTCAATAGATCGAATTCCTTAAGCTTGTTTAAGGTTTAGTTATATTAGATAAATCTAACACAACTATAGTAGAAACTGTGTTTGAATGTATTAAAGATTATGCGGAATCTAATCTTTAATATTAAGAAGAATTATTAATGAAACAGTAATTCAATGAACATACAATTCAACAAATAAGCTCCAATATTATTAATGATAATAATACGAATACTCTCAAAGTATTAGGGTTACAAAGACCTTGAAGCTATGAATTATACGTCTAAGACTTCAAAAGATTGATAAAAGATATCAAACTCTATGCCCTAGGACCTCCTTTTATACACCAAGGAGCCCTAGTCGGCTTACAATACTTTCCTAAGTATCCATAATCTTTTCTATAAACAAATAACTTAATACATATCATATAAGCAGTACTAACAACAAACAGTACTAACTTATTAACCTCAGCAACATTAACTTATCTCTGAGCAGTACTAATATTCACTAGCAGTAGTAAACACTTAACATATTTTCACTAGCAGTACTAATATTCACTAGCAGTAGTAACTGTGTACTAGCAGTAGTAAATACTTAGCATATTTTCTTTGATGTTCATGAGCAGCACTAAATCCAGCTGAGCAACATTAACACAAACATGAGCAGCAGTAATTTAAACAGCATCAAGAAGAATTTTAATCCTAACAAAAGGTACCTAGGAAGGGGAAGAATCCAGAGCAAAGTAAGCAGCGGTAGAAAGCAAAAACGATAGCTCCGGAAACAATATGTGTTTTTTTACTATAGCAAGGGTAAAGCGAAAAGTAAAAAGGAGGCTGTTATTTATAGGGAAAGAAGGAAAAGACATGACGGTTGGGAAGTTATCACATGACACGTTGCAAAGAAAACGTGTAGACAAAAAACAAGCCACGTCCGCATAGGCAGAACATTAATGACGCAAAACATATTTAAGTCTAGCACTGACAAGCTAGCTTGGCAGATACTAGACTGGGGGGACATGATGAGGTATAGTCTCCCCCGAAACATCCAAAGAAGAAATGTAGCTTAGATACTCCTGCCAAACTAGCATGGGCTAAAACTAAATAAATACTCCAGAGAGGCTGACTTGTCGAAGGACATGTTAGGTCCGGAGTCGCCACCATAACTCCGGAGAAACTGGTGTGTCGAAGGACATATTAGGTTCGGAGTCATTAGCTCCGTCCTAATGCAGCGCTATCAAAGAACAACTAACAAAGATACAGTCCTTGTGAAGGACCACAGTCCTTGAAATGACACGTAGTTGATAGATCGTACCAAGAGAGAGCCCCACGGTTATGTCTTGTAGCGAATCCCAAATAGTATAAAGGGAGAGCTCATTTACCAGGACGATACACACAACACCTACTCCAGACCATACTTTATATTCTACGCATTTATCTCATATCACCATACTTACTCTTACGTCGGAGTTGGTCCTGGATTCACAAGCTAACGGTGTTCTTTCTTATTTTCAGCTAGGAGACAAAGGATTAAGCTCCGGAGGAACCAAGCTGAACTCAATATTCATCACCGCTGAGGTCACTTTTACCAAGCCCAAGTAGCCCACGTAAATTTACCTCAACAACATAGTCTAACCTTTCCCGGAAGGACCTGGAAAAGTCAAATTCCTAATAGTAGCAATCGACTATTTTACAAAGTGGATTAAAGCAAAGCCTGTCGCAACAATAACGGGTGATCAGATCAAAAAATTTGTATGGGATAACATAGTCTGCAGGTTCAGCCTACCGGGGGAAATAATATCTGATAACAAAAAGCAATTCAGGGATAACCCGTTTAAAGATTGGTGTGTAAAGTTGTGCATCCGCCAACGCTTTACCTCCATCAAGCATCCACAAGCCAATGGCTTGGTGGAAAGAGCAAACAGAAGCTTGGGAGAAAGAATAAAGGCACGACTGGATGAAAGAAGCAAAGATTGGATTGAAGAAGTCCCACATGTTTTATGGGCACACCGCACCATGATTAAGACAAGAAATGGAGACACACCGTTCTCGCTCACATACGAAACGAAAGCAGTAATTCCAGCGAAAATTGGCATGCCTACCTTGAGGACAGCGGAAATAGACATGGTGCATAATGATGAAGCTTTGGAAATTAATCTTGATCTTTTGGAAGAAAGAAGGGAGCAAGCATCTATCTGCGAAGCAAGAATCAAGGCAAAGATGGAAAAATATTACAACTCCAAAGTCCGCAACACAAGCTTCAAGCCAGGAGACCTTGTGTACCGAAACAATGATGCCAGCCATGCAAAAGATAGCGAAAAGCTTGGCCCTAAATAGGAAGGACCGTATGAAGTAACTGAAGCACTAGAAAGAGTTTATTACGTTAAGGTTCGGGGTCATGAGCTTAGTGCAATAATATATACTTAGACTTGGTGAATGTGTTTCCCTTGTCTACCTTACTTGTTTTGGACTTCGGAATACGTACTTAGTCCACCATTACTTCGATCTTGTGGTCCACTACTGAACATTACTAGATTTATTAAATCACTACTTGGATTTCGGATGGATTTCGGAAATAACACTTTTAAATGTTGTAACGCTACTTTTCTTCTGAAATATTTCTTAAATTATTTCAATACTGCTTTTTACTTAAACCTATGAATTCACCAACATTATTGTTGACGTTTTAGCATGTATTTTCAGGTTACTATTTTGCTAGTGGAGCATTGGGAGCATTCGAGTCGCGCGGATATATATTTTTGAAGGCTTAATAACTTGAGTACTATTTGAAAAACGTTTTGACAATGTTTTCTAATACATTATAAATGGAACCTGTGTAACTCTGACATTTTTACTAAATTGAATGTGACATTTTATAAAACGTCTCTTTTGAGGTCGTTTTCTATGACTTGTGCGTTTGGACTATGAAGTAGCACCTCATTGTTACCATTCCGCTGCGACCTGATTTTGGGGGTGTTACAAAATATTCCCACAAACAGGAAGCACCGCAGTAAGTATCAGGCTCAACTAGGTCGCAGGGTTCTCCGGTGAAGTCTCCAAGGTTTCCTCCTCAAATATGATCTTGTGGGAAGAAGAGGTTTCGTCTTGAGCCTCTGTATCCACCACTTCATAATCAGACGCCGGTATGGGCAGTACGGAGCTGGCTTCAACAAAAGTAGTTGACAAGGTAGTGGTGGCGGTAACAACTGCCGGAACACCTGATGTGCTGGCCTCACCGACTAAGTTTTCAGCAGATAGCGGCTCAATTAGGGGAACCATTGCATCAGAAATAGATAAGCGTTAGGACATGACATCTCCTCGAATCCTTTAAACATGAGAATGAACTATGTCTAGAGAAAAAGACAAAGAAGTCTCTCCAATGACCACTTGGTCCTCCGAACGATAAATAAGAAGCATAAGTTGCTCAAGAGAGGGCTGCAATTGGTTAGCTTCTGGAACCTCGGCCGCAGGACCCTCCAAATGAAGAAGACCCATAATGTCAACAATGCTTGCATCTTTCTGGGACTCCAACTGAGCAAGAAGAGGGAAATCCACATCACGGAGGGCGTTTACAACGAAGACATAGTTAGCTTCCGCGGAAGGGTTGTAAGCAGCAACATCAACAAGACCTCTTCCCGCTTTCCCATGGTCAATACATGTCGCAAGCCCATCTTGCATACCTTTGTCATTGGCACGGCCGATGGCTCCCCCCAAAGCAACAAGATACTCTAGAGATTGAAGACACTTCATGACTACAAGTCTAAGGCCGCGGCCAAGGATCCACCTTCGCCCAACTATAGTAGTCAAAAAACGAGGATAAAATTCCTCATCTAGATGAAGAGCCGTTCCCATAAGCTCAGCATCTAACCCAACCACCTTATCACTAAGGACTTTGACTTGTTCATCCTGAACCACCTCAATCTGCTCTTTAAATAACTTGTAACCTGACAATTCATCGCAAAGCTCAGAGCATGTACCCTCTAACAAAGACACCTGACTAATAAACCTATCCCTTTCAGCTTCAAGAGAAGAAGCCTTGACAATCAGCTCATCACAAGATAAACCCAACTCAGAAAAATATTGAGTAAGCTTGGCAGTTTGAGTAGTCAAGGACGCAAGCTCAGCCACTTTAGTAGCATCAACGGACTCAAGAGCCACAACCTTGCTTTCAAGAACACTCTTCTCCTCCTCAAGGGCTGAGTTTTGTTCCTTCAAACCATTAAGCTCATTGGTCCGAGCAGCTTCCGTGGCCTCAACAGTAGCATCCTGGCCGCAAAGACGAATTGCCTCACGACCTCAGCCTCCTTTAGAGATAATTGAGCCTTCAAATTTGCAATTTCAGTATCCTTTTCCTTCAACAAGTTAATCTGCCTCTGACACTTCGTCTCAAACTTTTTCCTTTCTATGTAGTTATGCTCAGATCTCAACATAACTTCAGCACTAAAGCACGCCTGAACTGGCATTAAACTCCGTAAATAATTGGTCATAATACATGGCCCAGAGCCCGGAGTTGGGAAAAGAACCCGGGAGGCCGGGAGGGACAAGCTGGTCAACCATACTTCGACACACCTCATGATCATTAAGAGCGGAGTCATTAATTACATTCCACTTGGGGACATATGTCTGCTGAAGAGTCTCAGAATCCATCTTTTGAGAAATATAAAAAGTGTCAGTAGAAACCTTCGCATCGGCAGGCTGAGAAGGACCAGCAACATCTACACTGGCTGTGCTAGGTTAAGCGGAGTCCCTAAAAATGCTATGCTGAACCGGTCCAAGGTGGCACCGGAAACAGCAGTGGTGGCAACAGACGTAGTCAATACAGGAGGTGGTGGCGCGGATGACCTGACAATAGAAGTAACTTCATCATCTGCAGCATTGGCATTAGAATGATGAGAAGAGTCTGAGGAAATTACATACCTCTTAGCTAGGTGCTGAGTCCGCAAGTTAGGCCCAGTAACAGAATCCGTGTGGCCATCCCCCTCACGCTCCGGTGTAAGAGACACAGAAGAAGTAATAAATGGCAGCGTAGCTACCGCTGTAACACCAACTTCGACAAGCAAAGTATTGCGCTTTAATTAGCCTTGAAGCGCAGCAACATATTTTCCACCAGTACTAACACCGACACCGGAGGAACCATGGTCTGCCCTCAATTTTTTAGGAGGTATGGAGGAACCACTAGCCCCTCCAGCAGCTTTCCTTTTCTTCCGGGACCCTCTGGCTTTCTCAGCAACAGTCAATGGAACCTCATCCTCTATACGAACAATGCCAACTTCAATAGGAGCATCCTGAACATCATTGTTTTGGTCTCCTTGATCATCAACACCAGCAAGCGGCACCACACGGCCCCTGGTAGACTCAAGCAGCGGACTTTGTCCTTCCTCGATTTGCTTCTCGCCTATTCGTACCTTGATGGGATCCGCATGGTTGATAAAAGCAAACAAATCCATCTCTGCATAAAATGAAAACAGTAACAAGAAACAAATTACGGGAGGCAAACAAAGAACACCTACCCTCATCGTCATTAGTCAAGAAGACCGGATAGACATCATCATCAAACTCATAATAATGACTTATGCCAACAAAGCATAAGAAGGGCTCCGGAAACTTCCAAAACGGAGCAGTATGAGTAGCAAGAAAGTCACATACTTCCGCATTAAATTGAGTTGGTGTGGGATGGGGGTCTTTTTCAGTGTTTTATTATTATGCCACGGAATGGAAAGTGGAAAAGCAGAGGCATCAACCCAAAAGAAGTTGTCGTTCCAGTGCTTTAGTAAATCTAGCGGTTTAGTATAACAAACCGGAGCGGTGTCGGAGCGCTTGCTAAAGGACATCCAACCTTTATTTTTAGAATTAATATAAAACTTACTGAAATTCCCTACATTCGGAACGAAACCGTGAACACGACATAGGATCTCGAAATGAGAGACCTTAGCGGCCGCAATAACAGACAACTATGACAGATTGATTTGAAAATACTCAAGTACATCTACAAGAAACTGAGAAAGTGGGATCCGGTAATTGGAAAAATCAAAAAATCTAGTATATACATCGATTTTGTCGGTGGGACTATTACCGATCCTATTATTACGGCTAGGTAATTCAGGGTGAACAGTGTCAGAAATATGAAACTTCTCGCACAGAGCATCTAAAGCAGATTGGGTTAAGGTGGATTTAATATCATCAATGGAACCCATTGTCGAAAAGAATAGTTAAAGCCTAACCTGGTAAACTAACGAATCTTCAAGCGGTTACTCGCAGGGGTTTAATGAATAAAAAGCTCGAAAATTTCTTAACAATGGCGATTATGGTGGAAAAGAAGAAAAAGAGAACAGTGAAAACCAAGGGGGTATTTATACTCTTGGTATATTTAATTCAAACCTTTGTAAGATGCGCACACGTGTCCCCCACTAAGTAAATGAAGGGATAGGATTAAAAGTAAAGAAAACGCGATGACAGAAACTAACTGCCATCAAGTCTTGTCAGTTAGAATACGAAAGGTCAGGGTGAATACACGTCACCCAAACCCTACCTAATTAGCTAATGAAAAGTCGCGGAGAAGATAACAGTCGCGGAAGAATGATGACGTGCGGTACTAAAAGAACAAAGTCTAGCAATATTCACCGCACGCAGCACAACGCCGCACACAGTAATAATACTAGACTGGGGGGACTTGATGACGTATAACGGGTACGTCAGGCTTTTGGGCCTGGGCCATACCATCACAATTGGGCTTCGTACCAACTGAACAAACAACAAGCATAACGGGCCAAAACTAAGCCTAGGATCACACTGGCCACAGTCCGGGCGCAACAAGACGGAAGCAGATCGGTCAACAGGCCGCTTCAGCATGCCACATAAGGATCAACTGATGTCCGCAGAAGGTAATCCGCGTCTGCAATCACGATAACCGCAGACCCTTGCCAGACAAGGGTCCCACTCCGGCCACTATGATTGTAGGCGAAATACTAGGAACCCCTAGTACTAGACTCGCCTACAAAAGGAATCTTCTGACACTCCAAATGGTATGATTTTCTTACTTTTCCTAATACACACACATACTTCTGACAACATGCTTTCTTACTCTCACGCCGGAGTCTAATCGTGGGGTCCGTCCCCATGATAAGGCTAACGGTTTACTTTCACTTGTGCAGGAAATCATTTCAATTACTTTGTTTAGTACAAGATCTAATCCTGAGAGAGCTTGAAGGTCCAGTCCAACAAGCAGTATAAGCCCAATCAGTACCCAGTCACACATTTTGTACTAACAATAACATCATCACCAACCACCTTCATTTTTATATGCATCCCCTTCACCCCAACTTCGTCATAGAAAAGATAAAAACCTAAATAAATCATAAAAGTCAAAAAAATAAAAAATCAACCTAACTTAAAAGTCTCATCCATATCATAAAAACATAAATATGAAAGATTAATCCATATCACCATCGTTAAAAAATATACAGTATAATATAATCAAACAATCATACAAAACAAAGATTATTCATTTCTTTGACAGCAAAACATGTTGAAAGACGGAGAACTCAATCCCCAAAGAAAAGATTATCCATTTCTTCAAAAACTTAAAAAACTTAACATCGTCGGAAAATATTCCGGCAAAATAGTCGCATCTCCTTAACACCCAACATCTCCGATAAGGATTTCCATCAATTATGATGAACATCATCGTCATATCTCTTTAACACCCAACGTCATTGATGAGGTATAGTCTTCCCCGAAACATCCGGACGAAGAAAGTATCTTAGATATTGCTGCTAAACTAGCACAGACTAAAACCAAAGAAATGCTCCGGATAAGCTGACTTGTCGAAGGACACGTCAGGTCCGGAGCCATTATTAGAACTCCGGAGAAGCTGGCGTGTCGAAGGACACGTCAGGTCCGGAGTCATTAGCTCCGTCCTAATGTGGCGGTATTAAGAGACACTTCGATAAAGGTACTGTCCTTATGAAGGACCACTGTCCTTGGAATGACACGCAACCGACAGATCGTACCAAGAGAGAGCCTCACGGTTATGTCTTGTAGTGAATCCCAAATAGTATAAAGGGAGGGCTCATTTCTCCAAAGACGGGACACAATACTTACTCCGGACCATACTTTATATTCTCCGCATTTATCTCATACCACCATACTTACTCTTATGCCGGAGTTGGTCTCGGATTCACACCCCGTGGCGAGCTAACGGTGCTCTTTCTTACTTTCAGCTATGAGACGAAGAACCAAGCTCCAGAGGAACCAAGCTGAACTCAACATTTATCACCACTGAGGTCACTTTTACCAAACTTAAGCAGCCTACGTAAATTTACCTCAACATTTGGCGCCATCTGTGGGAGCCGGCATCCTAATCTACCAGAGTCTGACAAAAAAAATGACTGACTCGCAGTCACCGGAGGAAGGGGTCAAAAGGGTAATACCGAAATTCCCAGGTGACAGAACCACACCGTGGTCGTTCGTCCTTTATCGATCGCAACGGCACCCCTCTACCATCTCGTTAGTCAGACAGGAAACACATCGAGGACGGTCGATATAAAACCTAATAAAAGGCCAGGGTTAAAGAAGAAACCATATCCATCATCCTTACCGGAGCAAATATTTGCGTCGGCAACTCAACGAATGCTGCAGATTCGAAAGAGAAGCCTTAGAAAGCGAAACTTTGGTGCTAATCATGAAGGTAAATATAAAAGCTTGTTATAATAAGAAACACTAGCTAACAAAGATGATCCGGAGTTCGGGGAGGATTAAATAAATACTTAGCCATATTATTTAGAGAGAGAAAGGAAAAGATGTGTATGTGGTTTAGAGAGAGAAAGAACACACACACACACACACACTTTATGAGATATTACAAAATTAATCCTCACCCCTCCATGGAAGTATGGAGGGGGTATTTATAGTCCAAAGACAAATAAACTATCCTTAATAGTCTAATCTAGTCCTTGCGTGTTTGGCTATTAATGATCTAATGTAATTCTGGATAAGTTAACATATTTTAATGCTAACAATCTTCCCCCAATATGTGGACATACAGAATTACTTACAATGTTCCTAACAAGTACAAATACAACATGATAAAATGACATCCAAGGCGCTTCCAATGCTAAAGATGAATTTTGAGTTCTCTTGGTCTTGAAACTTGTACTCCAGCTTGGATCTTCAGTGTCTTTAATTGTACAGGAACCATTGTAGTATGCATAAATTAGATTAACTTCCCCCCAATTCATGCAGCATGTCTTGAAAAGCTTTCTTCATAGACTCCTTTTTGGTAAAGTTTCTGAATCAACTTCCCCCCAAACCAACATCTCTATCTTGAGCAGATTCTGAAACTTTGATGTAGCTAAAAAAACTTCTATTTGACATTTACGTGCACAACGGAATTTTGTAGAAGTAGAAAACCACATCAAATACTACTGCTACTTGTCATTAGGTCTTGGTGAATATTTGTTCAGGGGTACATGCAAGGAATCAGCAACAATTCTTCTCACGTATGCAGAATACTTCATAAACCATACTTAGTAAAGTAGTCTACACTACTTCCCCCTGGAAGTTAACATGGTAACATCAAAGTCAACTAAGTCCCGGATGTACACAATTTCCCCCATGATGGTTGCAAACTCTCAGAAGCATCATTGTCATGTATGTCCATATACTCGAGAAGTTCTTGTCATAAGCATCAATCTTGAAAAGTTATGAAAGACATTGAAGAACTTTAAAGGATTTTGCTTAGATTGTGAAGTACCATTGTCGTGGAATAGCATAATAATATCCTGTGAGAATTGTTGATTACATCTCAACCTTTAAACTCTCTGGCTAACTTACCAACCTCGTATTCTATCGGCTATTGTTGTGATCACTTAGTGAAGTAAACCCGATATGTCAAACTTGAAAATGAAGTAGAATCCCCCAAATTTGTTACTTAATCTTGCACTGTTGTTGATTGAAGAACGGTGCAAGATTAAATCTATAAGTACTCTATACTCAACCAGAAAAGTATAAGAAGTACAACACCTCTTGAAATTATCCACATCGTCTTCTGTGTGTAACACTGAGTACTACAACGTAACTCCTTTAAGTGATAGTTAACCAGGTCTGCAACCAACCACCCCTGACGATGGTAACTAGATAATTACGTCTCAATCATGAGCTGTATACGTTCAAGCAAGTCATCAATCGATAGATTGGGTTTGAAGAAAAGGGGTAGAAAGTAGAAGGAAGTCTCGATGATGAAATAAGTAGACGCCTTCGTGAAACCCACTTCAATCTCAAATAAGGGATACCAAATCAACTTCGTGATCACTTGTCATCGTAATCCGAATCTTTAGCCGTTTGTCATTTATTGAATCTTATTCGGATCGTTTTTAGTGTTATGTATCGTGTTTGTTGTGTTGCTGAAATCAATTAATGTTCACAGGATTTTACAGTTCTATTCTTAAACCGAAAAAGGAATCGACTTTTACTGATTTTACTAAATTAAGAAAACCATGAATAAAAAATTGTTGTTGTGAAATCGTTGTTAACATGAAGTACGTGACTTATGTTAACTTCGGTGAGCTTAAAATGACTAACGATGAGATTTAGTTGAAAAAGGACTAACGGTGAAAAGAAGTTTCAACAATGAGTGTTATATAACAACAAAGGATGAGTGGTGAATCTACCTTAAAGTCCATGGACTGAAATTGCAAAATTCCACTCTTAATTAATAATAAAAAGTTTCCCTCCATAACACGTTGTCTTCTTTGTTTTTAAAATAGAAAAAATATTCATGATTATGGATTTGATCTTTTGAACCGGTATGGTTATCATCTGTAAAATCCGAATATACCACGTTGATCGAAAAGATGTCATGATCACGATGGTATGTCTTAAGTCCCGTCGTTGAACGCCACACGAAACCGTAAAACAGAAACACGTTGAAAGCAAACTAGAACCAAGTATACTTCGCCTACACCAAAGTGTATTGTTCGCCTTACTTAAGACGTATAACTTGCCTTCAAGAAACGTAAAGTTCGCCTTCTCTAGTGTATATTTCGCGCCCTAGATGACATGTATACTTTGTCTTACAAAAAGAAACCGGTATAGTTCGCCTTCTCTGGTGTATACTTCGCCCTATATGAAATGTATAACTTCGTTTATAAAAAGAAACCAGTATAGTTTATTTTCCCGCCTCCACAAATCATATAATTCGCCCTTTGTTGCGCACGTATAAACTCGCCCATTAAAAACAAAATGTACTATCGCCTTCTTGTCTACAGTCCTATTTGTCCTCGCGGCAACCTTTCCACACCGTCTCTAGTTCTTGTTGAAACTTAGGACCACACAAAAGATTAAGCTAACCATATAACTACGATAATATACGCCTTAAAATATGAAAGATATGAATCGGAAATAAGCAGTAGACTAAATAATATCACTTACACAAAACAACGAGAAATATGGTGTTTCCATTATAGAAACATCAACACTGATTATTTGTGTTACCTTAAAACCCACACCAATCAATTGACAAAAACAATTAACACGTTTAGTAAATGAAACAGATAAACAAAGTTTTTTGAAGTAAACGTTTTAAGGATGTCACTTTTTCCAAGCCCAAGCAGCCCACGTAAATTTACCTCAACATTTGGCGTCATCCGTAGGACCCGGCATCCCAATCTACCCGAGTCTGACGAAAAAGGGAAAAAAACATGATTGACTCGTAGTCACCTGGGGAAGAGGTCAGAAGGGTGATACCAGAGTTCAAGGTGACGGGACCACACCTGTGGTCCGTTGCATCCTTTCCGCCCGGCAACGGCCACCCCTCTACCATCCTCGTTAGTCAGATAGGAAACACGTCGAGGACGGTCAATATAAAACCCATAAAAAGGCCAGGGTTAAAGAAGAAACCCTATCAATCATCCTTACCAGAGCAAATATTTGCATCGGCAAGTCAACAAATGTTGCAGATTCGAAAGAGAATCCCCATAATGTGAAACTTCGGTGCTAATCACAAAGGTAAATATAAAAGCATAAATGGAAAAAGGTCTGAACGAGCGGAGCAAGTCCAGCTCGGAACTATCATTGGAATGATTAGAGGATATACAAGCAGGAAAAGGCCCCGCGAATAAGCGGAACAATTGTTGGACAACGAGATATCGTTTCCTTCTACTCTAGGGTGACAGCTGGTCGATTCTCCCATAATACTTGAAGCACTGATCGAAGGATTCCTAGTCCGAAGGATTTATGTTGACGGAGGAAGTTCATCCGAAGTTATGTATGAGCATTATTTCCAAAACTTAAGAGCCAAAACAAGGGCAAAGCTTAAAGAGTCCAGAACACCGTTGGTGGGATTTTCTGGCGAAATAAGTTACCCAATAGGAACCATCAACCTAAATGTGACTATGGGAGAGCCGAAAAGGCTCTGAACTATACCAATGGAATTTAGGTTGATGGTTCGATAGAAAGGTACGATACCCCCACTTGGGTAGCCAATCCTGTTCTAGTCAAAAAACCGAACGGCAGCTGGAGGATGTGCATTGACTTCAAAGACTTGAATAAAGCCTGTCCAAAGGACCTATATCCTCTGCCGAAGATCGATAAGAAGATAGAATCCCTAATGGGGTTAAAGTATAAGTGATTCCTAGACGCCTACAATGGGTACCACCAAATACAAATAACCAAAAAGGATGAAGAGAACACGGCATTCCACACCGATGAAGGAGTCTTTTGTTATACAAAAATGCCCTTTGGACTAAAGAACGCCGGAGCAACATATCAAAGATTGGTCGACACCATCTTTGAAGGACAAATGGGAAGGAATTTAGAGGCATATGTGGATGACATGGTCATTAAAAGTAAGACAGAACCAGAAATGATAAAAGACGTTGAAGAAATATTGTTGACACTTAAAAAGGTAAACATGAAGCTAAATACCAAAAAATGTTACTTCGGAATAGAGGAAGGCAAATTCTTGGGATATATAGTTACTTCCAAAGAAATCAGGGCAAATCCAGAAAAAGCAAAGGTCGTGGTAAACATGCCCTCACCAAACAACCTGAAGCAAATGCAACGGCTAAGCGGTAAACTTGCTGCCTTGAACATATTCCTTTTTAAAGCAGCAAAAAAGGCTCTACCCTGCCTAGACACCCTCAAAAAGTGTATAAACAAAAAGGAATTTCATTGGACAGCAGAGGCCTAAGAAGCATT